>LWCA01000227.1:0-38483 GCA_001642005.1 Intoshia linei | reverse complement strand
CTGCTTGTAGCCCTGACCTCAATCCAATCGAAAATTTATGGGGAATTCTTTCAATGGATATATACTCACACAATAAACAATATTCATCATTAAAAGATCTCAAATTATCCATTATAGCAGCATGGGGCAATATTAAACAAGATGTAATTAATAACCTCATTAATTCGATGCCAAATCGAATTTTTGAAATTATTAAAAAAAAACGGATTTTGTACCATTATTAAAACATAGAATCATTTCATTATCATTAATATTAAGCTATTTTAACTCAATTATCCCAAACTTTTTTCTAGCAGTGTAGTATAAAATTTATACTATGATAAACATATATACCATATATTCTACTATGCGGCCCAATTGAAAAGGCTGATAAATTCAATATAAATTTATTGAAAATATAGTAAATAATGAATATATTATTATTACGTGAAATTCCAAAATTCTGAATCTCCCGTGGAAATGTTTATGTGATGTCTACCATACGTATTACCTCTAACATTTCCAAGAAATACATTGTAACCATTTTCAGCCATTACATAAGCTGTAGTGATAAATATAAAAATATTCTGTTTTTTTACCTAAAGCTGAATTTGGTCCATTGTCCAACCATATATCCGAACTGCACAGTAACCCATGCTGAACAAAAATTACCCTTTTGTTTTTTTTGTTATCCAATTTGCTGATTTGATGAATTTCAATTATATATCCATCTTCTGTTGTTACATTATGTTTAACAGCTATAAATTTTGTCTGATTTACCATGTCGATCTATATAATTAATGTAAGTAATATACCTGTATTACCAAACTAGCATGTTTTAAGGATTTAAATCCAATGCTATTCATTGCATTGATGAATAAGAAAATAATGAAATACGTTAATGTTGATTTCATTTTTTAAATATAGGAAGAGAAGAAATAATAAAAATGCATTTTGGCGTAGCAACTGCAGATGTATTAGAAAAAATGCTAATTTATTTACTAACTTTATTTACACTACATAATGCGCTATTTATTTTTTGAAATTGTGCACGTAACACTCATACGTGGTATAATCGTTTTTACATCATTATAACTGATTATAATTTTAATGTTGTCGATTTGTGACTGTGAAGCTTTTGAAATATAATAATATAATAATAAAAATTTAATAATAGTAATATAAAATAACAACATTTTGTTACAACCTTTAATCCACTGTCTTTTTTCTTTCATTCTAAATAGTACGTCAATGACATTCCTATGATAAAATATTATTTTAGGCATATAGCCGTATTAAATTTATAAAAATAATCATAAACGAATTCGCGGTGCACGTTTTAATATTTAAAATGATAAAACGTTATATTTCACACTAATTTATCTTTTAATTATTTTAAAATGTCTCAAAGAAATGTAAACAATATCATTGGAAATTATATTTTATTTAATTTCAATGATAGGAAAATACCTACAGTAATAAATGTATTGTGGAGGTTATTATGGTTAAAAGAAACAAAGAAGGTACGCCCATTTCAACAAATATCGAAAAAGATTCTTTCCATTTATATTAAAACTGGCTTAAATATAATATCATTAATTACAATTGAATATAAAAGCAAAAAATTTTTGGTGAATATCTAATTATTCTACAAAGTCCAACATTACCTGGAGCTCAAGTATGTTATACATTTCATGTTTCCTTTGGGGTCCAAAAAAATAAATATTTTGAAATGGGGGTCCGTAGTCTATTTGAATCTGGAACCACTGCTCTATAAAGTGTGAATCAGAACAGTGAATCTCTGGATTAGCCAATCATGTTTCCCATTAAATTCCATTTTTAATAAATACATTTTAAATTGATACTACAATTACGCATGGTATGATTAGAAAGTTTAAAAAATTCATACAATATTGTGTCTATGGGATAAATCAATGAAGCGTTAATTAACTAAATGAAGTTTGATATCGATCGAACGCACATATATTTTTATAAGCTAACGCTTGTGTTATCAATATTATCATTTCTTTTCAATTTTGGAGCTTTTTGTACACCGTACTGGTTAATAAGCTGGCCTAGATTTCATACGCCTTTCAAAAGAATCGGGTTGTGGACAGTTTGCTTTGATGGTTTATCTCTAAAAAGGGATGAAAACATGCAATCATACTATGGGTGTTGGTGGATATTTACAACATATTTTTGGCGTTTACGTAAAACTATGTTTCCACGTATGAGTAAAATATATCCAATTATTTTTATTTTTTTAGCCTGGTTTGTCATAGTTCAGATATCGTCAACAATTTCAATAATTTTGGATATTATTTGCATCGTCCTTTTAAGTATCTCTAGGAATAGTGCTCTGAAAGGAACAATATCTTCAATGTATCAATATTTATTTAGTATTCAATTGCTAAATGCAATATCGGGTAATTTTGATTGTTAAACTTAAAACAACACCAATAAATTCAAGATAAAATTAAAATCCATGTTTAGTATTATTCAATCTATTGGCAATTTTTTTGTTTGGAATATACGCAAACAATGTAACGACGTGGATGCCAAATCAAGATATAAGTTATTTATACATTAGCTATGCATCTGCAGTAGTATCTGCCATTATTGGATTATTTATATTGATTATCAATTTTTTATTCATGTTTTACATCCGAAATAAACCATCTCTAGTGCCAGCAACGGAAAAAGCATTGACAACAGAATTATGATACTTTGAACAAACAATGTATTTTATGTAATAAACAGCTTTATAAGAATATTTTCTGTTTTAAGTTTTATCAATTCTTTAACCCTTTAATAAATTGAGTTTGTAATGATTGAATAAAATAATATATAACAATACACAATTAACTACACTTCATTAGACCTCCGCCGTCAAACCATATCAAAATCCTGAAATTCTTATGGTAATTTAATTTTGCGTTTGAAAAGGTTGTTTTCTTTTGAGGTTATTGGAACAACTGCAGAGTAATTTTGATTGTGATAATAATTGCTTTTTTGTACTGACCTATCATAATTTTGTTTCATACGAGCAATATATTTAGTGATTGTATTTTTAATGTTTGTTAATAAATCAATACGATTTTGATAAGTTGAATCATACATATTAGATCCTATTACTGTATCCGAAGGGTAACTCCGTTTTTAACATATATGGTTGATATTAAACTTATTAACACATATACAAGGATTTCATCCCAATTATTACCAGAATTCGATAAAATTTTGAAACGTTCACGGATCGTACGATTAAAACGCTCTAGAACACCATTCTCGTTATGTTAACAGGTTTTCAATAATTTTTTGTTATACTAAACATTTTACATAATTCCTATATAATTTTGTCTTCAAATTGTTTTGCACAGTCAAAGTGAATTGTGGAAGGTGGACCATATCAGAAAATAATGTTTTTCAATATACATGGTGATACATTTTTTGAAGTGCATAAGCATAATATGCATAAGATATTAAATATAATAAAATTATATAATTATTTTTGTATTTATAAACATTTTTTGTTAGACAATATTATAAATTTATAATAATTATGATGTATGTAATAATACGATACACAGTATAATTATAATATCGTATTGACATTGTACTATTTATACAAATACTAGGCTGACAATACAAATACTTATACAGAGACAGTGAAAGAAATACATTTTTCCGTTTATTTTTAAATAGAGGAGAGGATAACGGATGCGTTTCACCCGATAGAGGTGTACAAGAAAAATGTTTTTTAAGAATAATTTTTTTATAAGGCATTAAAAGTGTAATTATAAATTCTACACAACAACATAAATATTTACACAGGATTTGATAGTAATTTAGTAAAAATGTTTATTCTACATAAAAAATAAATTGAATACTCAACTGTTTAAGACTAGGTTGATTGTTATGTACTATGTACAAACAGCACCTAGCTCTGGCGAGGGCACATTTTTATTATACAAAAAAATAAATTCACGTTCAAAAGTTAAAAAATTCACGAATATAGTAGTTTCACCAGACAAAACGGTATTAGCGTACAAATCTTTTCGGGTATCAACATCGCACTTCATTATACTGTTGTATGTAGTTTCATGAATTGTACACATTTTGAAAGTAAATACCGTAATATTTAATGTTCTTTTATTATTTTAATAACTAAAATAATTTTGTTTTTACTTGCTTAAATTTATTAGCGAAAATTAACAATAAAAATGATTATTTTTGCATTCATATAAGAAACTACATTTTTGGAAATTTTCAAATATAATTTTAAATTTAAGAATATTTAAATTTCTCGAGATTTTTAACAAGAGCAAGCACTAGTTATGGGTATGGGTATAAAAAATTATAATTGGTGCTTAGTATAGAATTTGAATTTAAAATGTTACCAAGGCACCATTCCCGCATACCTTGTGAGAAAAGTCACGCTACACCACTGGAATAAATAGATAAATATTTTATACCCGGCCTACCTAGACTATTTGCCCACGACACGTGCTCGTATGTCATAATATTGTCCAAATAAAAAATGCCATTGATACAATAAAATTTAAGTGTAATAAGAATTGTTGTTTATTTTTATTTAAAATATTCTAATAAAAATTAAATATTATGGGCGGTGATTGGTACTGTCACAATTGGCCACCAGATATCAAATCTTGGAAACTTCAAGATGCTCCAAAACTTTGGGATACACATCAAAAACTTAAAGCTCTAGGTTTGCGAGATCCATGGTTAAGGTATTTTAATTTTTTATTACGTAAATACAGTGAGGCCCATTATTCGCTGTCGCAAATCGGGAATTCAAAATTTTCGGCGAATGATAGAATATAATTTTTAAAACATTTTAGCGAATTTAGTATAATATACATTATATCATGACACGGCACATTTTTTTAATTTATTAGACAGTATCCTTACTTATATAACTATAACCCCCCTTAAAAAAACTGTAATTGAAATATGGACTTTATAAAATTCTAAGACTGTTAGTTATTGAAATAAATAGTAACACACTTACAAATACTGCATAGCATATTATATTTGTAAGAATAAATATACGTGTTAATACAGTGGTTTTCAACCTTTTTGTGTTTGCGACTCTCTTATAAACATTAAAAATTTTCGCGACCCAAAAATTTTCTATATACTCCAAACATCTTATCAATTTACATAAATGAAAATATTAAAAAAGCATATTCAGTTTTATTTATATTTTATACTGTGTTTAAATTCTCACGACCCCCTGATAAATTCGCGACCCCCGGTTGAAAACCACTGTGTTAATACGTATATAAATGAATAAATATACGTGTTAATACGTATATAAATAACTAAATATACATGTATGACGTACATTGTACGTGTATTACAAATAGCATCTTATTTCTAATATATTTTCTGGATTGAGTTAATAAATAATATTCGTAGATTTATTTATTAATCATATATTTCGTCCATTTTATTGTTAAATATCAAGTAATTAGTTTAATAAATACCACAACTAAAAATCGTGATCTTAAAAGTAATCAGTTGCCCAAAAAAGTGGTCACTTTTTGAGATTTTACTGTGGTGGTATTCAATTAACAGTTTCGTTCCACAGTATCAATAACTGGTTGGAAACATTACATACCTTGTATATCAGTGGTTTTCAATAAGGATAATTTTACTATTTGAACGGGGAAATTGAAAATTCAGATTAATTCATTAAAAAATAAATTAATGATGTGGGTGCGAAAGATGTATATGCTGAAGAATAAATAACAAAATGTTGGTCAAAGATGTGTAATTCATACTCTAAGCATGGAGGACAAGCTATTAGAATTTGTAATATTTAGTATCAACGTACTTATGTGAATGTGGACTATCACGTCTTTTAGATATACAAAATAATAAAATAAGCAGATTAAACGTTGAATACGATTTACATAGTGCTCTTTCTTCTACTCAAACTTGTATTTTGGAATCAACAAAAACAAATCTCAAAATTCTCATTAATCAGGGTTGTAAATACTATTCTAATTTTAATATACATGTATTTCTAATACATAATGGAGGGTCTGAAAAAATATATTAAATTAATCAAGGGGGAATGAGAACAAATAAGTTGATAACCACTGTTGTATATGGTATTTACCATCATTCAATATGTAATTTTAATATTTAGAAACTATGTTTGGGTATATGAAGGCATACCGCTAAGTCACTCATTGATTAAAAACAGTGTTTCCTTGCTACATGGATTTCCACTAGCTTTTGGTCTCATGGCAGTAACAATTATTATTGCTAAAACATTTGATATACGTAAAAATAAAGATAAACATTGACTTGTTTTCATTATGTATTTTTCTTTTCTCAATACCGTTTAATTTTGCGCGTATGAGCATAAATGAGCTAGAAATGAATTAAAAAAAAACAAAAACAAAATGATCCACAAAGCGTGGTAAATCCATCAAAGGAATTACCAACATAATGATCCATAGAAACAAAATTAAAGCTGATTATACATAAGATAAGTGATATTTTTCATTTATCTTAACATTTTTGGTGAATTTCAATAATTACATTTGAGAGGGTAAATATTAACCGATTTCATTTATTTTGGATTAATGCTTAAAATCAAAAAAAGCATCCACGTGCAAAATGGATTTTCCTAATAATAATAATAAAAAAGAACACTCTATTTTACAATTTTTCATAACAATATTCATAGTGTACTGAAAAATTTCAATCTCTGAAATGAAAGTGCTCGTGGTCAAAAAATATAAATATCCTGTTTTAATATCTTTGTTATAAAAATTTAAAAACAACAAAAAAAAATATAAAATAAAATAATATTTATATAATTTAAATTTCAGAAATGCATAAATTCCTGGTGAAAATTAATTTTAGTACATTATCCCTGAATATTTTTCAACTTTTTGAATTAATTTTTGTACACTGAAAATTGAAACACCTTATAATTTCTATAAAAATAGAGTAATCTTAAAGTATATTTAAATTAAAAAAATCTGGTTTAGTATCTGTGTAAATAGAATGCACTGTAAAATACTTTTAAAATTGATAGTCTGTGTTTGCATATAACTTTTTTTAAAACTTTGAAAGCCTTACAAATCTTTGACAGAAATATAAAATAATTGAATAAATTTTAATTTTGAAAGCATGTTAAATTATCATAACAGTTCAATATAAACCTAATTTTATTCAAATTATCAAACGTTCAAAATTGAAAAACATTAAAATGCCTTTTGATAAAGATGCCAATAATATAATAAAAGAAGGAAATTCTTGTATTGAACTATGTAATGGTGCATTCTACAATCCTGTACAGGAATTTAACCGTGATATAAGTTCATTAATTATAAAAAATTTTATAACAAATAAAAAAAAGAATAATTCGAATAATCACGATAAAAAAATCAAATTACTGGATGCAATGAGCGCTACAGGTAAAACGTTAATCATTTACTCAAATTTTCTAAAAAACAATTTTAACATTTAGGTTTACGAGGGATAAGATATGCGACAGAAATAAACGAAATTGATGAAATTATAGTTAATGATATATCCCCACACGTAAAAGATACAATTCAGAAAAACATTGATAGAAATGATGTCTCTGACCGAGTAAAAATTTCAATAAATGACGCAAAATTGGTAATGCTTCAAAATATAAATACCTTTGATGTAATAGATTTGGATCCATATGGAACTGCTGCACCATTTCTCGATTCAGCGGTCCAATCAATATCTGACGGCGGTTTGATTTGTGTTACGTGCACGGACACTAGTGTTTTGGTAGGCAATACGCCGGAAACATGCTATGCGTACTACGGTTCTGTGTCACACAAAACTCCATATTTCAATGAATCTTGCCTTAGAATACTTTTACAAAGTATCAACAATCATGCCAATAGATATGGAAAGTTTATTGAACCGTTATTATCAATAAGTGTAGATTTTTATGTTAGAGTTTTTGTTAAAATTCATCACGGTGCACAAAAGGTAAAAAAATCAATATTAAAATTATCACGTGTCGTGAGTTGTGTACAATGCCATTCTTTTGAATTTATCCCTCTCGTGTCATTGGACGTGTCAAATAAATCCCTCAGAAAAAATGTTAAACCTGAAAATCAAATTAAAAACAAATACAGACCGTCAATTGTTAATATAAATGAAAACTGTTTGATTTGTGGAGGACGTAAAAAACTATGGGGTCCAATTTGGAATGATAAAATTCATAATTATGAGTTTGTTTCAGGTTTATTGAAATTTGTTGAGGAATTGGATGAAGATAATCCATATCGTACTTTAAAACGGATTTACGGTACATTGTCTCTTGTTTCAGAAGAATTACAAAACTGTCCATTCTATTTTACCATTAGGGATATTTTTTCAAAGACAAAACTTGCATCTATTCCCATTAAATTTTTAAATTCTTGCATTTTAAATGCTGGATATCATGTCTCTCTTTTTCATGCGTGTCCGGAATCTATTAAAACAGATGCTCCCTTTTTTTTTATTTGGACAATGATGAAGAAATTATTACTTGAAAATGATGTCACGTCAAAAAATATTGATTTGCCGAAATTTAATTTTATGAAAATTATTTTAAATTCCAAATTCAACGTTCCCATTGATTCTATTAATTTCAATATACATCCAAAGGTTGTACCAGTTTCTCAAGAAAAAAAATTACTTAGATGGCAACATAATCCGTTACCTAATTGGGGACCAAAATCTAAACAAAAAAAAACCCATTAAATTATTTTTGTAAATAAATAAACTAATTTTTTATCATGTCCGGCTACGTTTTCGATTTGTATGATTTAAATCAATTAAGTATCCATTTACAATTGAATATTGTAAATGGATTAGTTTTTAATGAAAGTTGAATTATTAATAATCTTTTATCTAAACGTAATAATTTTCCTTTTTATTCAAATAAAAATGGTAATGTTTACATAGTACATGCTTGTTAAATCTGTGCTACTTGACAATCATGCATTTACAAAATATTAAACATAACCTAAGTATATAGATCGTTTAAACAAGATAATAATTGTACATGTAGATTAATAATATTCTAAACATAACAAACATCAATTGTTGATGAACTAATTGATGTTTAATATATTTTCTGGTCATTTTACGACATTTGATTTCTAAATTGTTTCAAATTTTCAAAAATATTTTTTATCACCATTTACAATTATTTCAACATGAATTTATCTATTGTATTTGCAACATTCTTTTTGCTATTTGTTACGTCGCAAGGTAATTATTAAACTTTCAATATTTATCAGATTCTATAGCCTTCCACGATCACGGAAATCATGGACACCACGGAATGCACGGTTACGGGCATCATGGACATCACGGAATGAGCAGACACCACGGACACTTTGGTGATGACGACCATTTCGGTGATGAAATTCATTTTGGTAGACATGGACACCATGCCCATCACGGCAATCATGGACACCACGGATTCCATGGACATCACGGACTCCACGGTCATCAAGGACACCATGGTCATCGCGGACACTTCGGTGATGATGGTCATCTTGGACATCATGGTAACCTTGGACTCCACGGTCATCATGGAAGCCTCGGTCATCATGGAAGCCTCGGTCATCATGGACGCCACGGCCACCATGGAATGCATGGACATAATCATCACGATTTTAATCATTTTGATAACCACGGAGATTTAGCCGATCATGGAAATTTTGGTCATTATGCCCATGGAAATTTATTTGATGGATACCCTCTTGAATATCCAGTCAACCATTGGACTTTTCCTGATTTCAACGATTTTGGATATTTTGGAAACTTTTACCAACCTCCATATCATGGTCATTTTTAATTCTCTCGCTCAGTCAAGTTAAATTAATATAGTTTAATGTTATTAATAATTGTAAAGTTAATAGACTAATAAATAGTACATCAAAAAAATTTTAAACAAGAATCAAGCTTCATTAATACAGGGTGCACAACCTTTCCACCAATTCAGCCGCAAAACTACTTTACCCATTGATACTACGGCCGCACAAAATTTACTTTGACATTGAAACGTTACTTTGGTCCTAAGCTTTAGGGAATATTTTTTCTTGTCAGGTACGGAAAAAACGCAATTTTCAAAAAAAATTTACTAAGTGGATATTTCCCTTAACGATTAATAAATTTCCATTTACTCTTTAGAATTTGAATTTAGTAGTATTTTCTCCATAATAATATTAAATTAATTCCTGAAATAATATATTACTTTAGCCGTGGACCCCTTTGGGAAGCACTGCTTTAGGTGTAATAAAATAGTTTTTTTAAATTTTAATATCAGCGAATTGGACATAATCAAAAGAGGAGTTCTGCGTTTAAAGATTACAAAAATGGTACTTCAAATAGAAAATTTTTGCAAAAAACACCAAACTCAAAAATCATATTAATTCATTTTGTATGAAACAAATCATATATGCATAAAAAAATCTGTTAGGACACTACTATGGAAATATTTGTTACAAATTATGGTGGGGCATGGAAATTTCGTAAGGATAAAAGTGGGGCATAACACTTAAAAGGTTGGGAAAAACTGATCTATCCACTAGTACAGTAAGTAATATTTGGATAAGAGTGGAGCAATATTTCACAAATTATTGTTTTTCATTATTGTATATGTCCATGAGAATTTAGCTGAATATGAAATAAAATGAGAAAATGGCTCCACATTGTGGAGTCCACAACGATAAAAGTTGTAACTACGACTGTAGATATCTGGCTGAGACGATAAGTTAAAATAATGGTCATAATTTTTTCTCAAAAATGTTGATGAACTATAACTATCAATATCTGTCAATAATTATAATAACCATTTAAATATGTCAAAAACCCAATGTATCCTTTTTTTAACATAAAATTAGTTATATCCTGTAAACGCACAGGCCGATGTTTTTGTAATAATATTAATAATTAATAATAATAATAATATTAAGATGCTATAAAAATACGGCCCTGTATTTTTTTAATATCTAAAATTCGATCAAAAAGTTAACACTTTGATGAACAATGCTATTTCAACTAAGCATGAGTAGAATTAATAATTTGAATTATAATTATAAATTATTAACATTTTCTTCATTACTACTTTAAAATAAATAGAATAAAATTTTAGCACATTTTTAAAATAAATGGTAATTTGTGATTTTGACCATATAGGTATGCGTTTCTGAGGCTGAGATTTACTACAATGTTAATGATTTTAAAACGCGTTATAGGATGTATTATTAAAATTTTGGCCTGATTTTATTCTTAAACAAAAGGGAAAATTGTGTTTTTGACCCTCACTTATTCAAATTCTGAAACTGAACAATAGATATAAACACGTTCTGGGAAAAACTACACTAGAAGTTGAGTTTCATTAAATTATACGACTGTCAATTTTTCAAATATACGGTAACACACATGTAAATTTCAGACATTCAATTTTATATAAGTAAAGGATTAAAATAAGTTCATGATCAACACATAATAATAAATTAATAATTTTTTATTTATTATTATTTATGTTTCATACTACTCTTTTTGTAAAAATAGGAACAAGTCAAAAGACTGAGAGCCATAAACTGCAGACCACATCTCAGCATCATAAATTTGCTTTGCTGGGCCGAATCTTTTTTAATAAAAGAGTAAATGCCTTTACCTAAAGCTCCAGCTGTTAAAAATGAACCTAAAACAAATATATATACAAATACATTTAAAATACTCATGGGCTCTTAGACAGGACAGTGAAACATTTACAATGAAAAAGGCCAAATCAAAATAAAAAGAATTGGCCTTTATCCATTCATTGATCTGACCTCTAAATGGCCATGGTCCACTTTTTAATTAACAAAATGATAAATAAGTAAAACTTGATGAATGGATCCACATAGGTTATTATTAAAATACATTTTTTAACTATCATTATTATTATGTAAAATATTATGTGACAGTTGGGTATTTCCACATCACTGATTGGTATGAACATTCCCTATTAGATTAGAATTAGTACCCTAATGATTAGGGTCCGTCGTTGGGTATCCACTTTTTTTTTATTAGAAAAAGCCATTTAAACGTCAATGCCTTTTTCGTTTTAAAATTTATTAACAAAAAATTGAAATCGGATAATATTTACCCTCCACAAATGCAATTTATCTTGACGTTTTATTATTATTATAAGTTGAACATTGTAGAATATATTTTGAATTGAATAAATACCAGAACTTTGATTCTTTAAACTATTTTCTTTCTAGCTATTTGAACTCCCACACTTCAAAACTTATAAACTGATTCTTAAGATATAAATGTTAAGTATTTTTTAATAAATTAGGGGCCTCTTTTTAAGATATAAATGTAAAGTACTTTTATTAATTTATAGCCTTTTTTAATGAGTGGCCCTGGGCTACAGCCCATATTGCCCATGCCTTAAAACGGCTCTGCACTTAAGGATCCCAGTACCCCATTTGGGAACTGCTACATTAAACCCTATCAACGGTCTGCTCCCAGGATAAGCTCGCCAAAATTATAAAATCTATATAAAACTATATTTTATGTAAATGACATAAATGTAAACAAATAAATAAATTTAAATGTTAAATTTGAAATGTTTCCAAAATTCGTTAAATGTTGACATTAGTTGTATTAATCTCAATAAATGTACAAGTAATTTGGATTAAAAAAGGTTCTGATTCTCTTTAAATTTTTATTTGCACTTTTTATAATAAAGTTCTGTAACATGTTTAATTAAATATATCTAATAATTTGTTCAATTATAGACTAAATATTGATTTTTCAAACATGTTCAAAGTCATCTTTAAAAGCTTGGCAAAAATAGATTTTAACTGATTTATTAGAAATAGTTGAAAAGTTGTATAATTATAACAATAAAAATAAGTAATATCACCGTTTTAAAAAATGACGTGCAACTATCAAAATGATTAAAAATATAATTAGAAAACACTAAACTAATCAAATATATTTTTGACTTTACATGTCCACTGTACAGTCAGCCTTCTCAATATCGCTACTATTTCAATTTTAAAATATTTTAAAAAAAATTGATTAAAATGAGTTAGACCCTTAATTTAAAATCATTAATATTTTAATATAAACTATTATTATAGAAATTATTAATCTAATTTTAACTATAACTTACCCAACCATAATTAAATTTACAAACAAATACAATACATTTAAATTTATTTACAAATTATTTACATTTAAAACGCATTTGTTGAATAAATGACTTCATTCTATTATTATTTTACTATATGAATCATAAAATATGACTGCTTATTTATATTACATAGTAACCGTATTCATGATATATATCAGTACACCGTTATATTCTCTATAACGCCTTACTCTCCATGCCGTCATAAATATCGAAAAACCAAAATGGCAGTATTGATAGGCCTGACTGTATTCTCAATTTATCAATTTTTTATATACAGCCAAGTATAAATTACCTCCACAAGCTGCCATATAGAATGGATTGAATTTAAATTTGTTTGGAGTTGGATCCATCTTGACAAATTTATTTTTATTTGGTTTGAATAATGTTTCTTGTTTATCTTTTCAAATTACGAAAAATGCAAATTAGCTTGTACAAAATATGTTAAAAACGTTTATAGTGAAATATCCATAGTAAAATAGTGAGAGTTACATGGAAAATAACGTAATACATAATATGTATTCCATACATGTTACATATATGATCTACATGCAATAATTACATTATGTAACTTGCACATATATATATTTAAAATTTCATTGGCATTGCAATGGATTGTGAGTAAATTATATAAAAAGCTATACAAATAATGTAATGAATCATTAACAAAATAAAGTAACATAAATAATGAATTCTTATCTTCCAGAATAAGATCAATCTGCAATAGTTAAAATATTTATTAACATTATTCGCCTGGTTTATGTCTACAAAAGGGACAATGCCCATATTTTAAAAGTAATTTTTCAAAATCTTCTCCATGAAAAAACTAATACATTTCATTATTTAAAAGATTATTAAAATTGTACATTATTGCATAAATCACATTTATTGAGAAAAGCTCCCGGCATCATATTGTGATAATAATCATTTGATAAATGTTGTGGCCATTTGCATATAATTACATCAGTATAATTTAAATTTGACAAAGATTCACGATTTAATACTATTTCTGCTCTTTCATTCTAAATATTTATAAAAATTATAAATTACCCACACTAATGGCCAATGGCCACTACCCTAAAATTTTTCCCCGGATCCGAGATTTTGCAAACTAGATCACTATTTCATAAAATTCTGACATATCACGTTTATTTTTTTAATTGTCCTTATTTATCATGGACAATCGAATACTGTTCTTTTTTATGAAAATGTTTATAAATTAAACCTTTGGTATGAGATATTGAGGTTACCTTATACATAATATGCATATCATAAAATATTACTGAACATCGACTGGACAAGTGCAAAAAATCTAAATATAAAGTTTTAACATTGTTCAACACAAATAAACCAGTTGGTGTATGTAATTGTTCGTTTTCTATTTTAATCAATTTTTCAGCCTCTTCGTCCGTTATATCAGCATCGATTTGAAATTTTACCAAAGGTAAAATTTCTAAATTTGAAAGTTAACTATTTTCATAGTATATATGTAAGGATGGTTAGAGCCTAGATCAAATGTTGAAGCTACATTATTTATGATGATTTTTTAGGGTTGTAACTATACATTTATAAGTATTTTGATTTTTTTAAAAAACACTCATTACCTAATTAATTAAAAAATAAGTCTTAAATTCGTAAAATAAAAATATAAATTCGCTACCTTCGGCAGAGTTAGCTGCTGTTTGAATATAGTATTTAACAGTCAAGCTATATATATAGTTAATTAATAAAAATAATAATAAAAAGTATAAATTCAAACATTTTTTTATATGTATTTTTTTCATTTTGAACAGTGTCAATAAAAATTGTAATGATCGCGCTATTTTTGAAAAGTCTAATTACGATACATGAAAAATATAGACATTTAAATCTGTTTTAATGATATAATTACCAAATGAAGAATAAGAATAAATTAAGGGGTTTCCACAGTATGGGCATTTATTTCCTTGCTCGTTAACTAATGTTAACGTTTTAGAACATCTATAGCAGATTATATTCAGATCCTAGATGTTATTTTTTATTTTAGTTTATATTTTAATAAAAACCTCACTGTTTATATTGGGTTTAGTACGTAAAAGCAACAATTGCAAGTCAATATTATCTTTTAAATCTGAAACATATAAATGTTGAAGTTTTTCAAAACAATATAATGCTAATCTATATGCTTCAGATGAGCTAGCCAAATTTCCAAGTGTATAATAAAGAGATCTAATTAAAATAT
Organism: Intoshia linei; assembly: GCA_001642005.1. Taxonomy (NCBI): domain Eukaryota; kingdom Metazoa; phylum Orthonectida; family Rhopaluridae; genus Intoshia; species Intoshia linei. Next base: position 23,064 of record LWCA01000227.1, on the reverse strand, counting down.
TTATTAAAACAATACATTTATAATGGTATACATTTACATATACATTTAAATATAATTTAACTAGGGTATTTTCTCTTTATTTGTCAATTGGTAATTTCAAGGACATAGAAATATTGGAAAATTTCAACGAGAATAATTTATTCTTATATACCGTAAAAAACTTAATATATATTAATAGAGTCATATTATGATAAATAATTTATTTACGTTAATTAGAAACAGTGATAACTATGGAACAATCAGGGTAAATCTTACAATTATTGTGTGTAATATTATTATTATTAGTGTTTAAAGTTTAGACAATAAAAAAAATTAAATTAAACAAAGTTTTAGACTCTAAAGCTTTTAATTTGAACAGAAAAAGCGTTTGTATAATTACGATGCTAGTCATTTGAAGTTAAAACTAACGGAATTTTTGTACTTCAAAATAATTCAGTTCGTTAATTAGATTTTTTCCGTTAACAAGAAATTTATAGATCGTATAGTTGTATCTTGTTAGCACACACAAAAAATTTCAATTTGAATAAGTGATGACTTGACGGTCAAAAAAAGCATTTAATTTTCATATATTTTTTTCCGAAATATTTTATTAAAACAAAAAATGTGAAATAATTAACAATCCAAAAATGAAAAAAAAAAGATTATTCGGATAGAGATTATTCCCATTGATATAAAAACAAAATTTCAACCCCAGAAATCTACGTATTCCCGATGAAAAATAATTTTTAATATATTATCAACCAATATTTTTTAAATATTTTGATTAAAATAAAAATTAAAAATGTAAATATTGATCCTACAATTTTAAAAAAAATGTGCATTGAACGTCTACCCATTTTCAATAAAGAAATATGTGTGAAAATCTACATAATTCATTCCTTCGGAATTTTTTTCATTGCTACGCAATTTTTAAATTTCAAATTATCTTTTTGAAAACATTTTGAATAAAATTTAAATATAAACTACAACAATGAAACTAAAAGTAATACAAATTTGTTATCATTTTTATATTTATTACAATCCTTTGCAATATTGGTAAAATTCGATTGAAATGTGTTTATAAAGTGAAGATTCGGTTAATTATTGATACACAATTGGTATTTTTAAGTATTTATTAAAAGATAATAAAATTTGATGAAAGTCAGAAAATTAATAACACAATTTTATATGGGTTCTTTACAGTAGTGGTAGTGGAAACTTTAGTTATAGTGATGTACATTGATAATTAACTCAACTTTTGAGTGTTACTTATGTATAATGTATTTAAATTACGTTTGAGATATTCCTTTTGGAATATAGTTCAATTCATAAAGTGTGTTAATGAGATATTTACCAACGTTAAATATTGTTTCATTTTCGTGAGCTATAAATGGATCTTCCTATAATTTTTTGTAAAATTATAATATTACTGTACATATATTAACAAAAATCATTAAATAATATAGAGTCCTGCAATTGGTAGGAGTAAGCAATGACCAGTGGAGCTTTCCCCAAAAATAACATGATCTTATCTCTTTAATATTAAAGGGTGGATAATATCCACTGGATATGGGTATCACAATTTAAAAATTTATATTTAATTATTTACGTCAATTTCATTGTTTTGTAAAGGTACTAACTGTAAATCATTATTATGTATGTTTACTATAGTTCTGCAACAAATTTCGAAATATGAAGCGTTATTCGGCACAATCTGAATTAAAATAGTTTGCCCGAAACACGATCCTTCATTTGCGTCAATTACAATAATTCAGTAATATCCCTTAATCTGTAATTTAACGAAATTTAATCCAAGACGGACACCACAATGTAATTTCAAAATCTTATTAACACGACTTTAATTCCCGTATAATTGTGATATGAACCGTATTGCAGAACTGTAACGTGTATTACATACTTTATAATGGTATATTTTCCAAAAGTTAGATAAAATTGTATGTTTCAAAAAAAATTGATAAAAGGAGACTTTTCTCTAAAGGATTTGTAAAAGTGAATTTTTCCTTCACATATCGAAAAAATTTAAATGTAGACAAAATTGTTCACTTCATTATTATTTTTATTATTAGCAAAATCATTTATCTCCAAAACAACGGTAACATACAAATTAGAGTCGATAATGATGATAATTTTTAGATTTAACCAAATAAAAATTTTTTGTGTGTATGGGCTGGCAATCAACATAAATCAGGTAAAAACCATGAAATGTCTAGCCTGCAGGTCCATACTATTTTATACTGTATAAATACATGAAATTATCTAATTACAATATAAGAGTGTATGTGCCTATAAGCAAAATATATAGCAGACAATTTGTAATAATTTTCAAATTTGTGAATAATTTTTTTGTCTAAAATAATTTATTTATTATTTATTCTAAATTTTACATCATAATTATGTAGTGCTACCCAAACGGTGCACCGGTAGCTGAATCTGATTTGTTTTAAATTTTGATTATTTATTTTAACGATTTAAATAACGGTTAAATATTGATACATAATTGGTTATTTTATTTTTAATTTAATGGTTATACATTTTTGAGTCTTTATTAAATTGGTACTGAATATATATCATCACATTGAAAATGATAGAATAGGTTTTTATAATTTTAGGAATTTATGCTATTTATGACAATTTTTACATATAATAATATAAATTTCAATTTCCAAAACTCACACCTTTATGACAATTTTTAGTATTGGACTAATTTTATTTTTTTGGAATTTATGCTATTTATGACAATTTTTAGGATTGGACTGTTTTTACTTTATTTTTAATATTATACACACATTCTGTCTAATAAATTAAAAAAATGGGATAACAATTGTTTTTTTAAATTCTTTTACACAAATGTTAACAAACAAAAAATTAAGATGGAATAATTCACTTTAAAATAAAAAGTAATGTGATATGATGGTTCCAACTGAAACAAGTTTTGGAACCATTCCTTTAAAGGATTGATAATAGTGAATAGTATGATTTTTAAGTTACATTTTCAACGTTAATTTATTTTTTTATTATTTTTTTATAAAAATGTACACTCGGCAGAGCTAGGTGCTGTTTGTACGCAGTACATAACAGTCAACCTAGTAATAATATAATATATCAGTGGTTCTTAAACTTATAATTGTATGCAGTGCCGAATCGACCGAACCAGAAACCCCTCTTTGGGGATTCGACGAAATTTTTCAAAATTGAGGATTAAAAAAAGTATAATCTTGATTATAACTATTTTGTGTGTCAAATTTAAAACGTCAAGTGAAGAGTATTGGAGAGATGGCTAAGTGTTATATGCCATAACGCACTTTGCGAAAAAAATTTAGGTGTTTATTTATCATTTAGGTAGCTTCGAACTTGGCAGGTTCTGCTCTTATGGCACGCGTCGCCTGTTTAAACAAAATTTTTCACAGTCCGCTATAATAAAATATAAAATTTCTAACTGACTTAACCAATATTTGATAATGGTAGAAAGCAAAGAGCCCAATTTGTGATTTGTGAGATTGAAACAGATTTTTAATTTCTCAGTAAAAAAGAATACCAACGATCATAGCCGAATCTACCATGTTCAAGGACCACTGAAAATCAAAAATATGATCCTAAAAATTTCCGCAATAATTATTGCATAAACGTGCCTCAATATTAATAACCTTTAGCCATTAGACACTGTTGAGCCAATTTCCAACAATAATATGCACTCTCTTCATATATTGACTTTGATAATGACGAATCCAACATTTTATGGAGAACTTTGATAGCATCTTCAGATCTACCAGCCTTTTGATAAGCTAAAAATGCAACAATTAAAATAAAGTATGCAAATCATATAATCTTGGCATTGTCTGGTTTATAATTGGCCCTAATTTTACGGCAAAAAATATAAATTTTTAATAAAAAAAATGGATTTTAATTAATAAATAATTAATTAATTAAAAATAATTATTTGTAAATAAATTGGTCATAATTTTACAATGTTAATAATGTGTAAAATTGTGTTTCTGGAGTTGTCCGTCCTCAGTCCCACTAGCTACTGAATTTAGAAAGTACCAACAATGTTAATTAAAAACTATACAACTTAATTTAAATATAAATTACCGTAATGAGCTTCATCGAATTGTCCATTTTCGGCTAAATAGACGGCATAAGGGTAGTATGCCAATTCTCTGTACATTTCGTTTTTTTCAGCCAATTCTATCGCCTAAAAATATGTTTTCTATATTTTTAACCCTAATACCTTATCCCAATCTTTAATATGCACATAAATTTCAATTTGTTTTTTAAAATCTCCCATCTTACTGAGTACATCAATGGCTGATAAATATTGTCTCATATTTAACAATTTTTTTACACAGTTGTATAATGATTTGGTTTGTCCCCTATCAATTTTGTTTGCAATCTTCATAATTCTATGTAATAGGAATATTAATTTTATCATTTATATTTCATGATATTTATTTCATACACACTTTATAGTAGGGCACAGTGGCATCACAGTGTAATGATGCCGCAACACAACCGGCCTTGATGAAAATTAATGATAAATAATTTTAAATATAATCATGTATGGCATATGTAATACATATACCATAAAATTTCTGACCGTGTAGCGTTCTATTATGCAATAACGCTAGTTTATTGCAGTACAGTTATTTAAAAATTACAATTCATGTGAATTATTTTGTGAAGCTACATCGATAGCTTCAGTGTACTGTTCATTTTCCAAAAAAAGTTCAATAGCTATAGCCGGATTTTTTTGTGCTGCCGCCCAGTGGGCTTCTTTAGAAGATATTTCTCGTTTTTCAATTTCTGACAACGAATTACTTTCATTCACCCATTCCTTAAAAGTTTAAATTATAAATGTTTAATAAAATGGTCAAATGTATAACTATAACTAAAAATTAAATTAAATATATATCTATCAAATTTTAATGTTAACCTTTGCCTTTTCAAACATTCGAAGCAAAATAAACATATCGATAACCATTTGCACTTGACCAACTCGCATGTAACATTTTGCGGCTTCGTTATATTTTTTATTATAAGCATATATTTCACCCATTAGTATATCGTTTTCCACATTTTGTATTTTTTTTAACTATATTTAAGTTTAATAGCTATTTATACGTATGATGCATAATTTTCACTTTACAAAGCGAGTTTGGCAGTATACATAAACCCGAATGGTGAATTGGGTTTTTAACCCTGAAGGACTCAATTCCGGAAAATGAAACATAGATATAAACATCACCCGCGAAAAATTGTATTAGAAATTGGGTTTTTTAACTTTTACGGCTGTTATTTTTTCAAATAAACGGTAACAAAATAAAATTAAGTCATTAATCCTTACTTATATAATATGCTTTGTTTGTCTATTTGTGTGTGTTATCGCTTATTTCAATAACTAACAGTCTTAGAATTTTATAAAGTCAACATTTCAATTACAATTTTTTCCGGGATGATAATAAGATACATTTCAACCTCCCAAACTCACATCTTACGGGTCAAAAACCCCAATTGTCCCTCTTTTTGAAAATGAAACGAGTTGAAGAATTTAAAAAAATATATATGCTAATACGGATTTTAAAATCACAAATATTATCATAAATTTAAATTTAAAAAAATATATCTTCAGGGCCAAAACCCAAAATTACTCCTTTTTTTTAATGAAAACAGCCCTAGAATTTAATAAAATTTACAGGTTGTACAGTTGTATCCTGTTAACACACATAAAAAATTTGAATCTGAATAAGTGATGAATTCACAGTCAAAGAAGTATTTTAGTACTCATATAAATTTTTTCCGAAATATTTTATTAAAACAAAAAATGTGAAATAATTAACGGTCCAAAAATTTAAAAAAAGTTTAATCTGCTAGAGCTTATTCCAGTTGATATAAATGCAAAATTTCAACCTCTGAAATCTACGAATTTCCGGTGAAAAATAATTTTTAATATATAATCGCAATATTTTTCAAATATTGCGCTTAAAATAAGAATTTAAAATGTAACTATTGATCCCACAATTTCAAAACAAATGTGCATTAAACGTCTGCATAGCTGGCTGTTTTTTGTACGAAGTACATAACAGTCAACAATTAAATATATACAATCATATTATTATAATCATATTTTTCAAAAACCTCTATAGAATATATCAATTCTAGTATAAGAAAATCTTTCAAATTTTGATATGCTATTTTTGCGACATCCATATTTAAATTATACAAAGCTGCTTCTCCCAAGAGAGACCAGGTGTGTCTATCTATACCATAAGATGAAATATCCAATGCACGTCTATTAATAATATAAATTACAAAATTGAAAATACCCATTTGTATATAATACCATTGTATAAATTAAAAAATTAAACAACTCTAATATTAAAAATGTACGTTAATTGTCCATTTTCAATATATTTTTCCACAAAATAATTATGAGAAATATGAATAATTTCAATTTTATCATCAACAAGCAAATATATCTTTGTACCATCATAATCAATTATTCGACCCTATAAAATAATATATATTTATTCATAGTTTAAAAACTACTTGTAGACTTATCAGTAAAGAGTTATCATTATTATGAATTACTCTAATTTTTCAAAAAAATGCTCCTCACACCGCCTACATCAACGATTATACATGTTTGTACATGAAAAATTGAAAAAAGTTTGAGAACCTGTGATTTAAACAGTGAACTAAAACTAACTCGTTACCATCAAAATGAAATATTGGTAAAATTCGACTGAAATTTGTTTATAAAATGAAGATTCGGTTAATTATTGATACAAAATTAGTTATTTTAAGTATTTATTAAATTGGTACTGAATATATGTCATCAGTGATGACTCATCACATTGAAAATGACAAAATAGATTTATAATTTTATTTTTTTTGGAATTTATGCTATTTATGACAATTTTTAGGATTAAACTGTTTTTACTTTATTTTGAATATTATACACATTCGTCTAATAAATTAAAAAAATGGGATAACATTGTTTTTAAAATTCTTTACGCAAATGTTAACAAAAAAAATTAAGATGAAATAATTCGCTTTGAAGTAAAAAGTAATTTGATATGACGGTTCCACCTGAAACAAGTTTGAGAACCACTCCTTTAAAGAATTGATAATAGTGAATAGTAGACTTTTTAAGTTAGATTTTCAACATGAATTTATTTTTTTGGTATAATAAAAATGTGTCCTCAGCAGAGCTAGGTTCTGTTTGTACGTAGTACATAACAGCCAATCTAGTATATATTATAAATTACATCAAAATATAACGAATGAACACCAAAATTAGCCATTTTAAAATGCAATGTATCTCCACTGTTAAATACTAATATGTCGGGAATACTACAATTCCATTTGAAATGAATAGCATTGGGTTCCTAAATTGAAAATTTTATTATATATTTAAAAAAATATTTTTACTTGGTATATAATTAGAAGTTGGTCTATATCGACTACAAACAGTGTATTTGTATCGTCTATAAATGCAACAGTTTGATGTAATGGGTTAACTTGAGCATAAAGTATAGAGTTTGTATGTTGAGCTATAGTAATTGGTGAAACAAAGTGTACGAATGATTTATAGACCTAAAATATTACATTGATTCAGAATCAAATAATATTACATTTCCGTCACTGCAACCAATAATAAAATATTCCTTATTAGGTGCACCGCCAACAGCAGATGAATATGTAATGTCACAATCAAACATCCAGTTACCAATCAGAATATTATCAAATGAATAAATTTCATAGATGTGTTTCTAGATTTATCAATAAATTTTAATGCAACACAAACCTTTATAACTACAAAATGATTAGTGAAAACGATAAAATTTTCAAATTTATCATTGTATGCTATTTTTGTAATCAATTTGTATTGTATATCATACATTTTCCCTTTGCTAATTTCTTGATAAATAATAATGGATTCATCTTGTACTATCTAAATTTTATTTTTATTTTAAATTACAATTTAACACTCATGAACGTACTTTAAAACAATACATATTACGCCGCAGATATTGACGTGTTAAAAAATTTCTCAATAATAATTTTTTATATTGTATTGGGAAATATTATATATTTGTTGGGTGTTTAATAAACACTGTTTACAGTTGTACAAATAATTTTAATAAACATTTTATGTAACGGAGAGAATTGTCATTTTTTATGCAATGTATTAGGGTGGTCCAACACAATTTTGTAGAAATTTGGGGATATTTATTTTTTGCAGTTGTTTTATGTTGAAAAAAATAAAAAATGGATTATTAGTATAAACTAGGACTGCCAACTTTTTTAGAAATGGACTAAAATTTTAGAGAAGTCATATATATGTAAGTATTATAATACTTACATGTAATTATAATTATATATAAAATATAATTATAGTAGTAATTAGAATTATAACGATCATTAGAAAATACTCAAATTCGGATATAGATAATGAACATTTTATTAGACAGTGAGAGCACTTTTTTGAGGTTGCGATTTATGATGATGCTTATGATTTTAAAAAATAGAATTTAAGTTTTATAAAATTGTAGAACTTTTTTCATTTTTAAATAAAAGGTAATGTATTACTTTATTGATTTAGCTAAATTAGTAAAAAAAATTGATTTTTTGAATTTAATTTAACCTTGTTTTATAAAAGTTTTTCACTGTGAAAACGTCACTTTGTGAGATTAGAATGTGTTAATGGAGATAACAGTATGAATTGTCTAATTTTTTTTAAAATTCTATGATTAATTAGTAATTTGTGGTTTTGACGCTGAAGATTTACCTTTTTGAAATTAAAGATAATTGTATCGATTTGATGAGAATTTCTAATTTAGTTTAAGTCTAACACTACTTTATTATAATAATGTTCATGATTTTAAAATCTGTATCAGAGTATATACATATTTTTAGAAATTCTAGGACAAAAAGAGAATAATTGGGTTTTGAAGTGGGAAGATGTAAGTTTCTGAGATTGAAATTTATCTTACTCTCTCCCCGGAATAAAATGACTAGGAATTTGTGTTTATTAAAAGTCTATGACTCTTAGTTATTGCAATAAAAGGTAACACATGTCTAAGTCATAGACAAACAAATAGTTTTATATGCAGTTAATGTAAGTTAAATTAAATTAAGGATTACAACTAAAATTTTGAATAAATTTTCATTTTCAAAAGATCTGAGAAAAAAATACAAATAATTTTTACATATCCTCGCGTCGCCTATTGGATACCCGTATAAACTAGTACTATAAATCATCCACATGCGTTCACGTACACTATTTTGGCGACACTGACATAAGAAAATAAAAAATACTGCTAATCGATGTGTATATAACGCAATTTTATTGATTCGATCTTTGCATTTTATTTTAACTAAATATTAATATAAGTAAGAATATATTGATTTATAATAATGAATATAATTTAAATATGAGAGTAATTTATATGAGTAAAAATATTACATTTTTTGTCGTTGTTCCAATCGTGTATAACTACATTAGATCCATTTTCACGTATAGCATATTTTTTGTTAAAATATGCATAAAGCAACTTGAATTGCAAATTTTGAACCGACATTTCTCCATTTTCTTTACAAGTAACCTTATTAAATCATTATTTTTTTTAAGTAAAAACGACCATGCAAGTAAAAAACTAGTAAAATTCAATAATAAAAAATTATTGAGATAGTAATTGTGGGTTTTAAGCAGGGTGTCAGAATTTAAGTTTTTCCAATAATATTAAAAATAAACACTACGTGTGATATTATTATTGCATTTCTCATACGTTTAGGCCCCTATTTGTTTAATTTCTAAAATTCGCTCATAAAGTATATACAATGGTATACATATCTTTTTTACATTTATTACAAAATTCAAAATAGAATAGCATTATTGTACAATATACTTAAAGGTGGGTGAAATTAATGAAAAAATTTTAAATTATGAAAAAAATTATATTAGGTCCGTTTAATATACATTATATTAATGATGTATATATGTCAATTGTATTAATAGTTCATTATGTTTAAGAAAATAAATGAAAATTATTCTCAAGAAATTAGCTTATGTAAATGAAAATAAAAAATAAAAATAAATTACAATAAAATTATTTTTAAGCGAACACGCTCCCGAAAGAATCCAATTTTCTCCAATTTTTTCTTCATTCGGTTTTGATATAAAATTATTATTTACAATATCCGACAAATATACTCCATCTTTATTCATAACTTGGCACATTCCATTTGACCCTCCAATAATAAACATTGGTTTATTTGGGATCCAGTGTATAAAACATGGATCAAAACTCAATGTAGTGTCAGTATAGTTCTAAAATAATATTTATATATATACATATCTTTTGAGCAAGATCTTTCTAACATATCTTGCTCAGCAAGTCAATAAAAAAATGCATAATTCAGTCCATCCAATCTCTTCGCTCCCCAGTCACAATATTTCGATAAAATGTGATCAACGATCATTGATTCTATATCAAAAATAATGGATTTTAATTATCCATTCTTATTATTGAATCACTACAGGCCGTAGCGGATCTAAGCGGGGTGCAGGGAGCGCCCCTGGCGTAACAAATGTGCCCTTAAAATATTTTCATTTGTATATTTACATTGTGAAAAATTACAAAATTTTTCAAAGTACCCATCGTTTAAGTTTTATGTATATAATCATCATTTAATTCAATCCCTAGTATTATTTGGTCTAGTTTAGCTATCATTCGAATATGTCGTTTTTCCAGGACGAGTATAGCTTCAATTTTGATTAACGACGTTAATTTAAATGGATAATGGAAATTATAGACACACCAAAAATTTCACGATATCTTTTGATTGCAGTAGTAAACTAACTACAGATATAGGTTATACTGACGGTTCCATGAATGAAATGGGATAACAATTGTTTTTAAAATTCTTTACGGAAATGTTAACAAAAAAAATTAAGATGAAATAATTTGCTTTAAAGTAATAAGTAATGTGATATGACAGTTCCACCTGAAACAAGTTTGGGAACCACTCCTTTGAAGAATTGATAATAGTGAATAGTAGAATTTTTAAGTTAGATTTTCAACATGAATTCATTTTTTTGGTATAATAAAAATGTGTCCTCAGCAGAGCTAGGTTCTGTTTGTACGTAGTACATAACAGTCAACCTAATAATTTATACTATATCAGTGAAATTTAATTACCAAGTGTATGGGTATAATTTTATTTTGAATTTTTAGCGATTTTGGAGTTGATATCATTTTACTATGCATTCAACATTGATAATGTTCAATACATTAGTTACAATAAGCCGATTAGTTTTAAATGTGATAAAGTAATGTTAATTTAATTTAGTTTTACATTTTTATTTGCAGTATATTTATTCATTTTAGAAAAAATTAATAGAAAAAACTGACAAAATCTGTCCTAACATTAACGACGTAAGAGTGAGTCCTTGTTTAACACTATAAACATTAATATATAATAACTTAATTAATTAAACTTATTAATTTATTTTTCATATCAGTTAATATCATCAATTTATATGTAATCGCGTCAATTTACTACACATTCGTCACATTGACGTAATAAAATATTTATTTTATTATGATTTAGCTGAGGCTATTAAATTGGGTGCGTTAGCAATTTTAAGATATAATATAATTATAAATAATTAAGATAAGATATGATTGTTTGAGCATACAGTGAAGCCTCCATTATTCGCAAAAATTGGAGGTCTAAATATTCTCTAACGATGCGTAATACCATGTATCCACTAACGCAGTGATTATTAACCGAGGCGCACTTATGCACCATGAGTAGAGTTAAGGTGCGCCGCAAAGAAATATGACTTTATTTTATACATTTTTAAAAATTAGTGTCAAGCTTTAAAATTAATAATTCTTACATAATCAGTTTAGATCAGTGGTGGCCAGCTTAATTAACTCGTGAGCCACATTTCACAAAATTTTGAATCACGGGGCCACAATGATTATAAAATTCAATTATATTGACATATTTTATAGCTGAACAAAAAATGTAGGTGTTTTATGAATTTCAGGTGAAATTTAGTATTTACATTGTTAATATCAGGCGTGTACACTGTACATTTGAGTACATTGCAGACATTCTCAACCCTTTTTCAATGTGAACCGAAATAAAATTTATATACATTACATCTTTTGTTTATATAAAATTTAATTTGTCTGTGTTACCGTTTATTTAAAACCCACTTGCTAATACAGTTTTTTAAGAGTGATGCAGTATTGCAAATTTGATTATCCAAAATTAAATTCTGAAGGGTCAAAAATCTAATTTTATTATTTTAAAAATAAAATCAGCTCTAAAATTTCAAAAAAACATATATTCTGAAACGCGTTTGAAAGTCATTAATATTGTCGTAAATCTTAGCATCAGAAACTTATATCTTCATAGTCAAAACCCAAATTACCCTTTTTTTTTAAAAAGTAACAAACTCGCAAAATTTTATAAAACATAAATTCTGGGATAGTTTTGAAAATCATTATGATAAATCGCAATCCCTAAAAATTGCACTTTTTGACAATCGGTCAATAGTAAAACAAGTTTGGAACCACTCCTATATCAGAATGCATGATAGAAAAAACTAAATACTAGTTATTTAAAATTTCATTTTTTCTGGGATTCAGGTTTTTTATGATGGTTTTTTAATAAATTGAAAAATCGTTATTAAAATTAAAAAATCCAAATCGGCAGAGTTAGCTGCTGTTTGTACGTAGTACATAACGGTTTTTACTTTAATATTGAGTATATAATATATTCAGTTAAATTTAATCTAATGGAAAAGTCTTTATGTATAGTGATTTTAAACTTTTTGAAAATAAGTATTTGACAATAAAAATTGCGTTCCAAGCCCAAAAAAATCCCAAGGAATCAATTATATAGATTTTCACCCATATTTCTTTATTGGAAATGTGTAGAGGTTCAATGAACTTTTTTTTGAAATTGTAGGATGAAATTCATCTATTTATTTAATTTCAATCCAACATTTGAAAAATATTGGTTCCATAAAATGGAAAACTTTCCTACAACATTTGTTTCAAAATTCATACTTGTAAAATAAAAATCAAACCTTTTCTGAATTCAAATTATACAGCGTCAATGTACGATTCCACTGTCCAACAAATATGAAAACATCATCTCTAAAATGTAACATATAAAAAATGGAAAACCAAGTCGGCCTTAACTAATATACAAATACATTTTTTTCAAATGCTAATTTATATGTAATTTAATACCTTATATTTGACCACTTAATACACCAAATTGGTACATTAGCTTTTTTAACATTTAATTTGTATTTTTCAACGTTACCCTAAGTTAAAAGTTAAAATTGTATATAAAATTTACTTAAATTTGTTAATTTATTTTTATTTAATTAATGTTTATTTTACCAAACCGAAAATTATAACGGTTCCACGATATTGTCCTATTGCGAAAAGTTGACCATCTAGTGACCAGTCACAACACGTAATTCGATTATTTACATTATATTTTTTGATATCCTTTTTAGAAAAGTACATGTTGCCATAATTTGAAATTGAACAGGCTGTAATAATTGGTAAAACTGGATTAAAGCAGATCGACTGAATTGAATCATTTAAGCTAATGATAATGTTAAAAGTCTCGAAATATTTTTCATTTACCTAAACTTCATAATTGGATCTAATCGTCTGTTCCAAATAATGACCATTTTATCTGCTGAACCTGAAGCGAAATGCTCACCGGGGTATGCAGAAAAAGCTACAGAGTATATAATATCTTTGTGACCACGCAATGATTTGATTAAAACGCCTTCCGTTGTACTATGTACGTCTACCAATTTTCCATTTGATGACACTATCCATTCACCCTCTGGACTAAAACATACACTCCATATTCTAAAGTAGTTTTATTATTTTTTGTACCGTACGTGTAAAATTTTAAAATAAGAATCATCATATAATGTAATGTCAAATACTTACGTTTGAATTTTATCTTCCTTGCTAGTCTTACTAATTTTCCAAATATTCCTCGTCTCAAACATAAAAAATATTAATTATTCATTGCTTATAAAGATTTGTTTATCATGTTACCAATATTAAAATTATAAATAAATATTTTGGTATGCAAAATAACGAAATGTATATCTCAGTTTTTATAAATGAAAAACTACGCGACCACATCCTTTTCGTTCCATTAAAGCGTAAGGGAATCACAAATTCTTAAATTGATAACGATTTAATTTTATACACATTTAATTAAACTTTCATTACACTGACATAAAAAATTTAAAATTATAAATAAGTATTTTTAGGTAAACGAGTATTGCGACTAACCAAATTACGTTTGGATCTGATACTGCTAATATTTTGAGCATGTTTAGTTTTAGATGTTTGGTTGGTATCTAGATTTGATTTTCCATAATCTTGTTCAGCACTAGTAAATTTATCTAAACCTTTAACATTTCGAATTACAGCATAATTGGACTTGTCTTTTCTATGAATTCCATTAGTAGTATTTCGATGCACAATGTTTACATTATTTCGATTTATTCGTTTTTTATAATCATGCTTATATTTACCAGCCAATTCTACGAAAACGTCATTTCGTGGTTCACAGTATTTCAAAGTAGTAGATCTGTCTATATGAGGGTGTTGTTTGTCTTTAGGTGTGCTATTTTTTTCAAAATTAATGTCTATCCCTGGCAATGTGTAAAAATTTGCTTCTCGGATATATTTAGGTGTAGCAATTAAATTATCTGCATATTTTCGAATTTTTTCCATATCAGATATTTTTGAAATGTTGTTAATGTTGCTATAAAGCTGATCCATATCAAATTTTTCTGGTATAAACGGAGATGGCAAATCAGACTCGTCGCTATTTTCTTGAATAAAAGCTCTATCGTGTTCAGGAATTAAAGCAGTTTCAGATGATTCCATACTCATTAATGATGCTTTCGATTCTACAGTCGGCATTGATTTAATCTTATATCTTCCCTGTTCAATGGAATAGCGATCTTTTTTTGGAGATCGTAGACCATTTACAGATTTATTTGGACGACCTCGACGTAAATTTACATTTTCATTTAAAGATGAAGACAATGAAATTTGTTCAACATCGAGTGAAAGTGTTTTTATAGGTGAATTTGCATTTGATTTTTCTGAATAGTTATCAAAAATGTTTTCATATTTTTCATTCAACATTTCTTCAAAAGTTAGTTTTTCACATTCCTTTTCGTCTGTTTTTGTTGATATTTCTACGACTTTTGGTTTATTCATTTCGTCTTTTATTTTTTCGGGTTTTAATGTGTCTCGTTTAGATAAAGATGACTAAAATTATTAAATTCATTGTAAATAAAATATTACAGTTTCAATTTTTTTTCGAAATGAATAATTCTTTTTTATCGTGTTCTGTTTGGCACCGCTTAGTCGACGTAAAAATCCACGAACGCTTTTTTTTCTTTCTTTAGGTTTTGCTTTTGTGTCTCTAAATTTGTAGTATAATACAAAATTTCCATTTATAATTATCAATGATAAATTATCATTACTTGAATAATTCATGTTGTAAACACTTTGGGGTTTTTAAAACTATAAATCATATAATTATATACACAACATTACAAATTACGTGATGATTCATGTAAATTAATTTCCGGTAATTTGTTTAATATATCATTTCTAAATAAATTATAATTATAAATAACTAATTCCATGTGAAAATTTTTATAAAATTAGTAACCTAACCCTTTTTTATTTTGACGATATATACATTAAAAAAATCAAAAAATTGGATAGTTTAAGAATCACCCTAAAACCTTACATTTTGTGGGTTTTGAAAGTATGACGACCACATTTCTATATTATATGAAAAAATGTATTTATCTTTTACGTCCATATGCAAAATTAAAATATTAATATCCTTACTGTTAAATATACATTGGCGCTGTCAGAACATTGTAATTTTTAAACATTAAAAAATTTTAATTATTTCATTAATTAATGACCTAAAAACGTTAATTCTAAATATGGATTTCAAAAATTATAAGAAAGTTGGTTATAGTGATTGTGATATCCCGGGAAAACTAAAAAAAAATTTTAAGGACCTTTTAGGGCTTCCTTTAATTTTAGCAATCTTGATGATAGCGTTCCAGTTCGTAATAACTCATAATATTTTTCAAAATAATATTGGAAAAAGAGGATAATTCCCTTAAGCGTTAGTAATTTGTGGTTGGAATAAGAGGTTTTTAAAAAAAGTATTGGAAAAATATATTTTTCCATTAAGGGCTGAAAAATTCGATTTTTTATTTGTGGTTTGATAAAGTGATTTTTTTTCATAAAATTTCGTAAAATCGGATTTTTGAAAAGAATATCGGTGTAAGACAATTTTTCAATAGGGGCTTAAAATAATATTTTTGATTAAATTTTATTAGTGGTGAAATTTTTGAAATGTAAATTTTAAATATTATAATATAATCATATTTTCATAGTAATAACACACATAAATCAAATATAGGTATGTCTCAATTTTTTTCGGGAAATCCGGGGAATTTTATCCCGGTTTTTTTGCCGGCACAATCACTAGTTAGTTATAACTAAGGCCTTTTTTTAACCTATAAGAGTAAACAATGTAACTTATAAATCGATATTTTGTAACTTTAAAAAAAATTAACTTTTGTTAACTACAAATTTGTATACTTAAGTTAGTCATTTATAAAAATATATTTGTAAATTACATTTGACAATAGCATATACTAAAATATGATAAGATAATTTTTAATTAATACAAAATTCTAATTAATAATAAGTAATTTGTTTATTGTATGAAATTTCGATTTTTTGTAAGAAGTTTATTTAGTAGACTAAAGCTTTCCGCAGAACTAGATCTCGATGTAGCATTCTTTAATTCATGGTATAATGAAGGGTTTCTGGATTCATCAATATGGAATATTGTCTTTTTTCAATACAGTAATACCTCGCTTAATGAACAAATTAAAAAACTCAAAAAAATAGAAAAATGGGCTAAAATTTACACCGTTTTTACATTGTGTCATTATAAATTAAACTCCCGCTTAACGAACAAGATCTCGGAACGAATTGGTTCGTTATAGTAAGGTATTACTGTATATTGTTTAATTTTACAAGAATCAAAAATAAAATTTAGATTTTTTAAAACATTAACACCACCGTTTTAAGAAACGCTGGTCTAGAAGGATATCCAATGTAATGGAAAATCTCCCTGATATCCCTATGCTTTAATTTCATGCTAGTGATGAATTTATCCACTTTTCTATAATAGTTTCCTAATTTCATGCAGTAGTTATGCATTAATATTATTAATGTTATGTGAGTAAAAAAATTACAATATTGTTCAAAAGAATCAATTTTTTATTCTATCATTTTCTTCCATTTAATTAGTTGATGAATTTTATTTCTATAATAAGTATCCGAGGCTAAACTTCTTCCATGTTTTTAAATAAATCTGCGATTTTATTATTATTTAGTTTGTGTGAGGGAAACACGTGTAATTAACTTTTAAAATAAAATTTTAATTAGCTAATTAATATGAATAATAATTATATCATTATTCTTATATATAATTTTATGCGGATTAAGATATCAAAAATTAACTTTATTAACTTACAATGGCTCGTTATAAGTTATAACATTATATTAAAAATTAAATTAGGTGTACCAACTATGTGGTATGTTGAGAACCACCGCTTTGGACCCTATTAATGTGATTTTATTTTTTCGTGTTAGTAAATTTTATCAAAGTAAGAATTATACCTTTTTGAGAGTGGTATAGAATTAAAATTCGAATGAATATTCATGCCGATAATTTTAGGTGCTACATTTAATTGATCCATAGAACTCAAATGTTTTTTAGCAGCTAAAATATCCTTATTATCACCTTCTTTATCATTTATGCATGGATCAGATGCTGCCGCAAATAAAGATGTGCTTTGAATATCCATTTTTGAGTTTGTTGATTTTGTATCCTTTAACCATCTATTGAAACTATTGCTCAGATTATCAATCATACCTAATAAAAAAATAAAACTAATGCAACATTAATTTTGAAATCAGATACAGGGTTCTGAAAAAAATTTAATAATTTAACTATATTATACTATTAGTATAAATGAATTTCAATTTTTTAAAAGGAATACAATTATTTTAGGGGCGGCAACTGAATATATATGGTCCAATATTGGGCGGTATAAATAATAACTTTGGGAACCACTGCACTAAGTGAAAAATTAAACATTCACAAATTTATTTGAATCATAAAAGTAAAAGTTGCTAAAAATGTGTCAATTTTTTTTCAAATCATTTTTTTCGGCTCAGAAAGACTGAAAGAAAATGTCAAACGCATACCATTAACATTTTCTTGTCCAACCTTTAAAACCGATCAATTTTTTTAAAAATATACAAATATCTCAACAATTTTGCAATAAGTCATTATCATTAAATCACCTTTAAATGAAGCACTACGTCGATGTTTTTTTCTTCTACGCATAAACCCTCCATAAAATTTGTTATTTCTATAGTCAATAGAAGAATTGTAGGGTTTTGAAATATTCTCTTGATCAACAGATTGATTGTATTCCGAATCATTTGATTGAACATGATCTGCTTTTCCATTGTCATTTTTCGTAATTTTATATTTATCAAATTCAATCTGAGCAGAAGTTTCTAGACCATGTTCATTAAACAAAGAAAGACGTAACAAAAGAGAAACATTTACAATTCCAATTTGGTAAGCATGTTCAATCATTGCATCAACCAAATTGATATAATGCATTAAGGTTGAATTAGCGCCGACAACGGACGTCACATTGGTCGTAGTAATGCGGAAAATATTCGGAGCGAATACTTTTGATAAATTTGATTTAGTCATTAAATTATATTTACTGTGACTGTCAACTAACAAGAGTAACCTTAAAATGTAACGTAAAGTTGCAATATGTGTTAAAGGTAATAAAAGTAAAGCAGAAATGAGAGCCTGTATTCGTTTGTGGTCAGGTTCCAATTCTTGAATTTTCATGAAAGCTTCTTGAATTCGGAATGGTATTATAGGTTCAGGTAATTCTCGTAACAACAACTTTAATATAGAGCAAGCATCATGAACGCTGGTATTTTTTGGTAATGATTCACCATTGTCAAGTAAAATCTAAACATTTGTTAATTAATTTATAAATTTCATTAAATGTACCTTTAACTCCTTTTGTCGATAGAGACAGCCAGGTTTTCTAAATAAACCTTCTGCGTTAATATTATCTTTCAAAATTGAACCAATTTCTACAATAATTTTTGGCACAACTCCCACATCTTCAACATATAATGAATGTAAATACAATAAAGGCTCTCCAAATAATCCTTTTTTAGTTGAAACATTTTTTGGTTCGTCTTTGTATTTGTCTCTAATTTTTATACCGACATGTTTCAATTCTTGACCAATTAGTTCCCGTAAATTGGACATGTCGTTTATTTCGTGTACTAATTTGTAACATTTTCCAGAATTTGATTCTAGGTTCATTTTTCTAGTTTCAACAATTTTAAAATTGATTAAATTGTCAGATAAAGTTTATAAATGGTAAATGTAGTTCAATTTTTCACTTTGAGATTAAATATTAAATAGCGCGCTAAATTTACAGACCGTTTCCATGAATTGATTTAAATATTTATTGTGGTTCATTTTTATTTATCGCAGCGCGGTATAATTATACAATAACACGATAGTTTACATTTTCTTTTGTATCTTATCCATTTTTCATATCTTTGTTGTCTCAATTACAGAAAAATTGTCTGCATTATTAACATAAGTAAATTATTCTAAACTTATTATATTACAGTTGTTCATTTTGGTACTAGAATTCTATTTTATATTCCTGTTGTGGAACGTCAATATTATGAAAATTTTTATTTTCAATTTTAGTTTTGGCGATAAACTTTACGGATTGAATAATTACATCGTATCATTGAATGAAAAATACATTCCTTAGACACAACTACATATTCATTACAGGGATTGGAACCAATTAATTGAAATTAAAACAAAATTTATGATAAACTTTAAATTTGAATTAAATATAACGATATTACGATAACATCAGAATGAATATAAAAAGTATTGTTTTGGAGCAGTTTAAAGAATTTGGTAGAAATAATTTTATAAATAAATTATACAAAAAAAAAATAGAATTATTTTCAAAGGGTGTCCATTTAATTTTACTTAGTATTTTTATGATTTCAGTAGGTCCACAACCTTTTGAATCTAGTGGGCCACTTTTTTACATCAAAAAATTCTACCGACCCCGTTTTTGAAAATTTACACATGATAAATTTCAAATAAAATTAATTTACATATTTACTTGAAGGTCACCAAAATTATTCTGGGCCACTAAGTAGTTGTCGACCTCTGATGTACATTGTACAATGTACATGAGTTACATTACTTATTAACATTATTTTTAAAGATTTTCAGTTTAAAAGCAGGTGCTCGAAAATCCAAAAGTAGACCCTATATAAAATTTTTTAAAATGACGGTTGGATAAAAGAAATTTATAAAAAAACTTTAATCAAATCAAAATTCTATATTAATATAGTGCACTTGTATTAAATAGTACTACACTACAGTATAAATATTTGTACTATATACTGTATTATATGGTATGTAGTATTGTTAGTCTCAGACATTTTTCTAGTGCCCTATGCTGATGCATTAAAATGTGATTTTAAAAAAGATTCATGTAACTATATTAATGTTGGAGAGGGTCCAATATATTGGATTAGGCAATATTGTGGTAATATAAATTTATTATCTATTTACTATTCATATATTACATTGGCCAACACTAAAAAATAGGGTTTTAATAAAATGATACCATTTTGTACAAGGTGGGCAATCAGTGTTCCACATAATAATTATAGTTTCCCTTTGAGTAAATATGTACATTATTTATTTTTCAACTTTTAAAGACTGTTTTAAACATTTTTTACTATAATTGACTCATTTATAATCATTTTAACTTTTTGAGAATCTACTGTATTTTTCAAAGGGTTAATTATGTTAACTTAATACTGAATTGTCAGATCTCCCTGGATTTTATTTTGTTGAATATACTAGAATCGTTTCTGTTTAGTTAAAATTGAAATATATCATGTGTAAATTTTCAAAAACAGTTCCCGTAGAATTTATTGATATAAAAAAGTGGTCCACGAGATGCAAAACCCTTTGTAACTTTGTAAGGTCGGCAAGAATCCTGATTTTGTAGATTTAAATTAAATTTAAAGATGATTACAATGATATGAATATCATTATATTTACATATATTGTTGTATATAACATTTTTATTACATTAATTAATAATTGAAATACAGTCGATTCAAATAAAAAGTTTATGATTAGCAGTACACTAAACAGCATAAATGTAGTTTCTTCATTTCAATCACCATATGTGAATTTTAATGTTGAAACTTGCCTCATTATAGTTTACAAAGGATCAATAAATTGCATGTTGCAATGCATGTAAAAGCGAGCTCAATTTTTTTGGTCAAATCTCTGAACGTGTTAAATCTACGGTAAAAAATAAATACAAAATCTATAGAAAATAATAAAAATAAAAGATTAAATGATTCCAAATTAATGTCAAATGTTTTAAATTCATTTAATATAAAAAAATAAATTAATTACATATGATTGGTTATGCTGCTTTAAAGTACATTATTAACTTTAATTATAATATAAAAGAGACATGTATATGTAATGATCCCCATTTAATTTACTGTGGAATGATATAAATATTTTTCATTTTGGCCAGAAAACGTTTATACATTTTTTTAGTACATAGGTGAAGTACATATTATTCATTGATAAATTCAAAAAGTCGAGAAAATTTTTAAAGGAAAATTAAATAGAAAACAGATTTCAAAGCAAATAATTTATCTGATATCTGCCACTTTTGTCTAAATACAATAGCTGAATTGATCAATCAGCGAATCTATTCTATTCAGTATAATTCTAATTCTAAGATATAATAAAGTTTTGTTGTTTTTGGTTCCAGACATACTTATTGCTAATAAATTTAAATTAATTTTGTTCAAAATGGATAACGAATTACCACTAAAAGACATTGATACTGATAAAGACACAAACGTAGAAGAAACTAATGACATTATTATGGTAATTAAGATTTTTATAGATATTTTTCATGTTAAATAAACTAGCAAAGCCCAGAAAGTTTCAATATTATTCCAAAAACAAATTTACAAAATAATTCAAGTAAACAAGTTCAAATTAAAGCCTCAGATAGAATCACTACGCCGTATTTAACAAAATATGAAAAAGCAAGAATCCTTGGTACAAGAGCTCAGCAAATTGCGTATTATTTTAATAAAATAAAAATTTTTATTTTTGTAACTCATAATTTTAGAATGTGCGCTCCAGTAATGGTAGAACTTGAAGGAGAAACAGATGCGTTAGTTATTGCTCAGAAAGAATTAAAGTAATTTTTTGTGACAATTGAAATTTATCTATAAACAGTGAAAAGAAAATACCGCTAATTATACGAAGATACCTCCCAGACAGGTCTTATGAGGATTGGTCATTGGATGAACTAATTATTGTTGATTAAAACTGACAATATTAAATATTTAATTTGTAAATCAATTAAAATTCAATATTCATTTTATATTGTATCTACTATAATAGATGGTAGACCAAGTGACCCATCATTGGCGTTAAATCTTGCATTCATCACAAAACCAGCCGTTAAATTTCCCTAAATCAAAATTATTATTACCATAGTATGCGTTACAGTCTTGTATAAATATCTAAAACATTGTCTCCAATCCGAAAATGCTGGCCACTTTGATGTGTTGGCAAGTATACTAAATTGGGTGTAAGTTTGTATCAATGGCGACTCTGAGGTCAAAACGTTACTCGTACTCAACACAGTACCATATAAACTTAATATCACTACAATTAATGAACTTTAAATTAAATTTTATTATCTATAACTATTATTTATACATATATTCTAAT
>LWCA01001041.1:0-12965 GCA_001642005.1 Intoshia linei | reverse complement strand
CCGTCGCGGCTTCATCGAATGGCCACCCAGATCTCCAGATCTTAGTCCATGTGACTTTTTCTTATGGGGCTTTTGAAGGATCGTGTCTACAAAAGTAACTCAAAAAGCATCGAAGAATTGAAAAACACAATCACAACGGAGATTTCAGCAATCGACGCCAATATTTGTCAAACGGTGTGCCGCTCGGTGACTGGTAGTTGAAGGTCGGCAGTTCGAGCATTTGAGTCGAATAGACTGAGGTTCGTTCTTGAAACTTTTCATTTATTCTTTGTTATTGTTAAATACATTCTTAATCAATTATATTATACACTTGTATTCGTCCTTGTATAACTTTCTTAGAATCTGAAATCTGACATTTTGCCGCATTATGTGGAATTTAACATGTGGAACTTACCAATCACCTTGTATAGAATATTCATTGATGACAAGGATAGGAAAATCAAAAAAATTAGGAAATAAGTGTTATAAGTATGACCCACAATAAGGGTTAAAACCAGTATACTTGATTGAAATGTTATATACATTTTAATGGATGCAAGAGTGGCAAAGATAAATAAGTACAGAGTGTACCATTTAAAACAGTGCCCTTGAAAATAAGAAGTTTATCAAAAAAAACATTTTCACTAGAAACAATTACATTTGCTCAATAATAAAATTATTTGGATATTTATCTAAAGTATTTAAGAAAAATAGAAAAATTTAGAAACTTAAAATTATTCAATTTAAATAAATGTTCAAAATGAACACCATCATTGGATACATAAATCAATGCGTTTAAGGAAATTGTTGTAAACATTAGATAATTTTAGAGTGCTAATTGAGTTAATACTGTTGATGATATTGGTTTTTAGGGATTCTATATTGGAAAGGGAATTTTTATAAATTTTAGATTTTTAATTCAAAAAATTAATATGAACTTGCTTTTATACAGTTGATTTGTTCTTCATTTCGTCAGTGCACTCATAAATTATGAGTCATAATATGAAATGTTTTAACAAGTGCACTGTTCTAAATGGTACACCCTGTATTATTATTCAAAGTCTTTTGT
Organism: Intoshia linei; assembly: GCA_001642005.1. NCBI lineage: Eukaryota > Metazoa > Orthonectida > Rhopaluridae > Intoshia > Intoshia linei. Next base: position 11,917 of record LWCA01001041.1, on the reverse strand, counting down.
TGTGTAGTATAGAGATAAAGTGTTTTCTACAATTTATTATCACTCAAATTTCATATTATAGTCATCATTTGTATGGAATTATGACACAATTCTCAATTTGAAAATTTTTTTAATTAATTTGAAATTTTCCCCATCAAAATCGTATATTATAGTAAACATTCTCAGTAAGAACCCAGCAAATATATATCTTTACTATTAAAATTACATGAGGTTGTTCAAGTAAGAACTGACACTTTTTACATGTTTCCATACAATTATCATTTGTAAATAACGATTCTACACGAACGCGTTGCACTTCGTTACCGCATACATAAGCATCGTAGCACATGTCTCGCAATTCGGCAATTTGCTAAATAGTAGTAATAAGTAATATTTTATTTAACCGGTGTTAATAAACTGTAAATTTCGTTATTCTTTACGTTTATAAATAACTTGGTTTTTACATAAATACTAATAATTATAAATTACCTCATTTGAAAAAATAGACTCAAACATTTCAATCTTGAATTTCAAATGAAAGATATTTTAAATTCAATTCAACATTTCTTTTAGTTTCTTTGACAATGTTAGATTATTAATTAATCATTTATCGTACCATGTATCTATATTTTTTTTAATTTTATCATTTACTTATTTGTCTTTGCTAATTATAACTTTTTATAACGTAAGATTATCCAGTCGATTAAATTTGCCGATAGTCTTATTTAGTTTTAAGGTTTGGAATTAGTGACATCACAGTTTAACTCGACCTAATCCATACCTATATAAAGTAAAATTTATTTAGAAATCTAACAGTCCCAAAAATTCCAAGTTGCCCATGTCCGCTGCGGAAAGCAAACTAAATTTTAAATTCAAAAATTTATACATTCAGAGTTAACTCTAAATTACCCTTTATTTTAAAATTTTAAATAACTAGCTGCTAAAAATTAAAAAAACATCACATAATACAACTTTTTCCAGTTAACTAATAAAACTTTTCAATATTACAAGGTTAAACCTTCACTGCCAAAAAACTGTAGCGTACCGTTATTTTTATCATAGAGTGTGGGGCAATAATTTCATGTAAATATAATTTTTTTACATTAATAATAATTATGGTCGAATTGCTATACCATTTTTTAAGTCACCAAAATTAAACAAAAATAATTTCATTTTACTACCCCTCACCAAGTCTCTTATTCCTGACACCTTTATATTTCTATTGCAATAGAAATATAATTATATATAATATAAAATTTAACTATTCCTTTAAAGGATTGATAACAAATGGTAGGATTTTTAAATTAGATTTTCAACGTGAATTTATTTTTTAACTATAAAAAAAATTTGCCTTCGGCAGAGCTAGGTCCTGTGTGTATGTAGTACATAACAGTAAACCTAGTTATAATATAATATACTATAGTAAAGAAAAATTGTAGTACCTTGAACCGGCACTGCTTGTAAGGGTTAAGTTAAGTAAGGTATGGTATGGTAAAGTAAGTATGGTAACTAAGTTAAGTAAGGTAAGGTAAGTTAATAGGATTAAGTAAGTTTGATGCGTGCTATTTTTAAGTTATTTTGTCATTTTAAAACTTTATCACCTTAATTTTGTCATATTATTTTTAAAAATTTATAATTTTCATGATTCGTTTATTAATATTTTCGCAATTTTCTAAGCTTAGATATGATACTTTCTTTGATTTATAATGTATAATTATAAATTATCCTAAAAGACTTATATTGGATAATCACCAAATAATCGTAAAACAATCTCATCAATATTGCAATTTGGAAAAAAAAATTAACTAATTAACGATCATAAACTCATTTTAACACTTTTTATGTGTAAACGTATTATGTGTATCACTGTTTTTAAATTCAAAAAGTAGACTAATCCGGAAAACAACTATTAATGGTGGTTTAACAGTATTATTAATATTTATTAAGTGATATGTCATGGCATACTAATTTACATTGTACAATGTAATGTTCCAAATACATTAAATATATGTACATTTAATATGAAATGGCATGTTCGCTAAATTAATAAATTAGATTACTAGAATGGAATTAAAGTTAACGACAATACGAGAATATACAATTAAGTTAATTACAAATCTAAATGGTTTTGAATTAAACCTAATTTTCCATTTGTTAAATAGATTAAATCATTTTAATCTCACTAGAATGCATATTACGTCGATGACAATTGCTTTTTTTATTGTATGGAGTTTATTTACAATTGGTAATTATTCTGAGATTGAAGTTAAAATTTTAAAAAATTGAACTAGGTTTTGCACTAGAGTGTTCAGATGATTATACGGTGTGTCCAAGTTATGCAGACAAGTGCAATAGTCCAAATTACATCGATATTTTACATCTTCATTGTAAATTAACGTGCAAACATTGTAATTACAAAAAATGATTAGTTGTAGTACAGTTATCATAAAGCAGTGGTGGCCAATTATTGGATGGTTATTATGATTATTATGGTGGTGGCTTAATTAACTCACAGGCCATATCATAAAATTTTGAATTACGTGGGCCACAATGTTTATAAAAGTCAATTATATTGAGATATTTTAAAGTTCAAAAAAAAAATTTAGGTGTATTTTCTATTTTCAGTGAAATTTACATTTAATGTTAGTACATTTACATTGTTAGTATCACGCACATACAAAGTTTTCAGAAAAGAAAGCTGAAATATTCAAATAAAATTAAAATTGTTGATATGTAATTGACCAAAAAAATTTTTTCTCTTATTATTGTCTTTATCTTAATCTAACTAAAAATATACAACTGTTTTATTTCAAGAAGGTAAAGGTAAGTAAAATCTAATGCGCAAAACTAAACATTCAATTATGTAAATCAGTGTTTCCCAACATTGTAAGTGTCATGCAAATAATTATTGCATTTTGTTAGATAACCATCGCGAAGCACTTTTATTTGACTTGAGGACCACTTTTGGTCCGCAGGTCAGAATTTGGCCACCTCTGTCATAGAGTCTATGATATCGACAAATCCATTGTACAGATTTAAAAATAGTATACATTTTGGAAGGGAATAGGACATATCATGGTAGGAATAGGCAACTTCCTGGTCTCCCTATTTAAGACTGTATGTTATGTACTTAATTTTTTGTTATAGAATTTAATTGCTTCGTTTGTGTGTACAACACTTTCAGGTCGGTTCAACACCTGGATAATGTAATAACACCTATGTAAACTAAAAGTATTTTATTAGGCATACCAACAACTAAGGAGCCTACCACCGTTTATAATGATTTGGGTAAATATAATTTTATTAATTAACATGTTTTAATCTTGGCATGTTACTTTAAGATTTAATCTAGAGTGTAAGGATGCGATCGATGTATGCGACTACTATTTAGAGAAATGCAACAATGAATCCTTCATAGATGATCTTAAAATTAAATGCGCTAAAACTTGTGGATTCTGTAGTCTGTTTTAACATTGATATACAATAATTTTTAATATAATATTATTTAATAGTTTATAAAAGTACAACGTCTACAACCACTACTACCACAATACCAAGCACGAGTACTTCTACAACTACAACCAGTTCTACTACTTCTCCCATTACAACTCCTTCGACTATATCAACTGAAACTTCATCAAGCAGTACATCTACTACTACTACTACGAGTTCCACTACTTCTCCCATTACAACTCCTTCGACTGTACCAACTGAAACTTCATCGAGCAGTACATCTACTACAACTACAACGACGCCAACTACGCCTTCAACTACAACACCAGTTTCATCAACCACAATTTCAACCGATTCAACAGGTAATTTTTTATTTTAAATGATAAATGTATGTCTAGTTCAAAATATATGCAATGATTTAAAATCATCTTACAATTTTTGTTATCTACATAATGACTACATGAACTTAAATTGTGGATTGATATGCATGAAAGGTACATATAGTAAAATTTGATAAATGATTAAAGAAAACTGAGCAATGCGTTACATTATGCGCTCACTTATATTATTATAATTTTTATATCTTTAAGAGTTTTCATATTCTTTAATATTCTTTACGTGTTTGATATTATCCGTTTTTATTTAGTACTGGCTTGACTGTTGCATATCCTTACTTATATAATATGCTATGCAATATTGTTAGTGTATGTGTGTTACTGTTTATTTTAATAACTACCGGTTTTAGAATTTTATAAAGACCACATTTCAATTACAGTGTTTTATGAGACGTATAATAAGATAAATTTCAACTTCCTAATTTCACATATTATGGGTCAAAAGCCCCAGTTGTTCCTCTTTTTGAAAATCAAACGAGTTGGAGAATTTAAAAAAATATATACGCTGATGCGAATTTTAAAATCATAAACATAACCATAAATTTAAATTTTAAAAAATTATATCTTCAGGGCCAAAACCCCAAATTACCCCTCTTTTTTTAATGAAAACAGCCCTAAAATTTAAAAAAATTTACAGGTCGTACAGTTGTATCCTGTTAACACACAGAAAAAATTTCAATCCGAATAAGTGATAACTTTACGGTCAAAAAACCATTTTAGCATTTATCTATTTTTTTTATATACCGAAAATTAAAAAAAAGAAAAGATTATTCTAATAGAGCTTATTCCAGTTGATATAAATACAAAAGTTCAACCCGAGAAATCTACACATTTCCGATGAAAAATAATTTTTAATATATTATCAACCAATATTTTTCAAATATTTCGATTAAAATAAAAATAGAAAATGTAAATGTTGATCCTACCATTTCAAAAAAAATGTGCATTGAACATCTACACATTTCCAATAAATACATATGGGTGAAAGTCTATATAATTCATTCCTTCGCAATTTTTCAATCGCAAATTATCATTTTCAAAACATTTTATTTACATTTAAAATAACACTACAACAACGATTACTAAAAGTAATACAACTTTGTTATTATCATTTTTATATTTATTACAATCCAGTACTTGTATATATACTTATACAAACAGCAGCAAGCTCTGCAAGGGTCTACCTTTTCGGTCACTTTGTCAGATTGAAAATTTGTATGAGGGTTAACTGGATATAACTGTATCAGCTATAAATGTTTTTTAAATTATAGGATTGTTTATTTTTAAAAAAAACAAATAATCTGGTGTTTGATCGTGAAAATGCACTTTGTGGAGGTTGCCATTTATGATAATTCTTATAATTCTAAAAACTATTCTAGAATTCATGTTTTTTTAAATTTAGGGTTGATTTTATTTTGAAAAAAGGGAAAATTAGTTTTTTGACACTGAAGGATACAATTTCGGAAATGGAAACATAGATATAGACATCACTCGAGAAAAATGATATTAGAAATTGGGTTTCATTAAATTCTACGACTGTTAATTTTTTAAATAATAGATAACACACAGACACATACACACATTCAATTTAATATGAGTAAAAGATTAAAAATGTTAAGAATGTCATCCAATCCGGATTTAGCCAAGGTATTCACATTTTGATTTAATGAAAATTGAGCAAGTATAAGATAAAAATTTTGGCCTTAAAATTATAGTTGCATCCTTTACATATATAAAATTGAATGTCTGTATCTGTGTATTACCTATTATGTAAACAATTAACAGAGAATATAGATATAACGAAGAATTTAAACAAACCAAATTTCTAGTACAGTGTTTTAAGGGTGATGTTTTTATATATGTTACATTTTCCGCAATTCAGTCTTTCATGGTCAAAACCCAATTTGCCCTTGTTTTTAAAATAATATGAGCCCTAAAATTTAAAAAAACATAAATTCTGCGTCGTGTTTAAAATCATTTGAAATTAACAATATTCAATAAGTAATATTCCTAGAATTAAAAAAAATATACAGTAACACACAGACAGTCACACCACAAATATTACATTTTATATTAGTAAAGGATTTTATTTAATTTTTTGGTATAATTAAAAAAATTCACCCTTGCTAGAGCTATCTGTTTTTTGTACGAAATACATAACAGTCAAGCTAGTTTTTGTAATAATCTTAGCACAACTCTAAATTAATTTTACTGGTGTTTAGAGATTTTATTAATAGTTTTTATAATAATAAACGTCACGACTTGGTATTCAAAAGTTTTAAAAGTCCTGTTTAAATAAATGTCAACAAATTAATGTTAACTACAAATATGTGTAAAAATATAACATAATTTTAGCTAATTGTGCGGATTCATTTGATGATTGCAATGCTATTAAAGATTTATGCAACACGAATAGTTTTGGGTTGGAAATGTTTAAACATTGCAAATTGACATGCAATCTATGCCACTTGAGTATATAATAATTTTACTATAAAGTTAACTATTAAATATAGCATGTTATGAGAGTACAACTGCTATTGTACATGTCGACATCTTGGGTATGTATGAATGGATTCTTTGTCAAGTTGCTTTTGATTTGGGATACTGTACAAATCAAGAAGTTAAAGATGTCTGCTGTTCTACTTGTACATAATACCTATGCATAGTACATATTACAAATTATTTGTATGTATTCACATATTAAAACAAAATTTAATTATTGCAAGATTTGGCAAAGTCAATTCTTTGAAAATTCAAATTATATTTAATTTTATTAAATATTCTTGATGTGATTGATATTTATATCCTTACTTACATCTATATTATATACATTACATATAACGTAATGTATCTCGACGATTTAATAAATTGCAATGTCTAGTAAATTATATAGTTTGTTCTACAATGTATTTGATTATAATTATTAGAAATTTTACTTAAAGTATATAAAATTAAATACAGATGTATGTGTGTCTGAGGTGTGTTACAGTTTATTTAATAAATTAACAGTCCTAGAATTTAAAAAACCCAATCACTAATTCTATTTTTCGAGAGTGGTATATTTATGCAAGTTTGATTTTCAGAAATCGTTTCCTTCCTTTCCCTTTTTTTTAAAAAAAGCTAGCATACAAGTTTAAAAACATAAATTCTGTAATGCGTTTAAAATTATTAATTTTTTCATAAATCTCAACCTCATAAATTTACATCTTCATAGACAAAACCACAAATTACCAATTTTTTTTTAAAATAAAATAAACCCTAGAATTTTATAAACATAAATAATGACATAGTTTTTAAATTATCAACATTAATATATATTGAAACTTCAAAAATGTCCATTTTTACGATAAAAACCCCAATTGTCCTTTTTTTTTAAAAATCAAACAAGTTGGAGAATTTAAAAAAATAATATATACTGATGCGGATTTTAAAATCATAAACATTATCATAATTTAAATTTAAAAAATTATATCTTTGAGGCAAAATCCCAAATCACCCTTTTTTATGAAAAAACAGCGCTAGAATTTAAAAAATGTACAGGTGGTACAGTTGTATCCTATTAACACACACAAAAATTTTCAATCTCAATAAGTGACGATTTCACGGTCAAAAAAGCATTTTAGTATTCATATTTTTTTTTCCCAAATATTTTATTAAAACAAAAAATGTGAAATAATTAACGGTCCGAAAATTAAAAAAAAAATTATTCTGATAAAGCTTATTCCAATTGATATAAATACAAAATGTCAAGCCCAGAAATCTACGCATTCCCGATAAAAAATAATTTTTAATATATTATCATTGATAATTTATCTCTGTTATCTTAAAGGTCTATCTAACTCTGTATCTTAAAGGTTATAATCGAACCAACTGTCGAATAATATCATACTTTTGACACAGTTGTAAGAAAGAATGAAATTTTAGAAGATCAACTATTAAGTGTGTCAAATTTAAAAAGTAAAAGTCTAGTCTGGACTTTAGATCTGTGGAGAGGTGGACCGGGTTATACAGCACTAGAATTATTTGTTAATTTTTTTAGGGGCTACTTTTATTTTTGGTGACCTCATGTATGATAGATTCGTCATAGGATAAAGTATCTGGACCATTTACATTGTTGAAAACATCACAACAAATTGTTTTTTGCTACAAAAACAGTTTGAAATGCACTTGCTCCAAATTAAATCGGCAATGCGAGATCTAGTGAAATTAAATGTATCAACGAAAAATTTTTAATATAATATATATAGTTATGTATTATATTATATTATGTTACTATATTATAATTATTGTTAACCGGATATTTACAAAATAAAATATTTAATATATATTAATGGACTTATGTAAGGTATGTAAAATCTTTGTAGAGCGGTTCACCATTCAGTCAATACCTAATCTTCCCAGAATTCTAAAAATTCCGCAATACTCTCATCTAACAGAACAGGAAATGAATTCTATCCAAAGCTGTCATGAAGATTCAAGATTCAACAGTCAACACAAATCAAAAACAAAAAATAACAAAAAAGGTGAAAATTTATTGAATACTTATTATGATGGTAGGATTCCACTTGTGTTTTAAATTATCACTTGGACAAATAGACATAACATCAACAAGAGAATTTGCTACAACAGGAATGGTATTTCTCATGGGTCCAATAGAAGTATAAGTATACTTTTCATGAGAAAGATCGATAAAAACATTGACATCACTTGTAGAAATATTTTCAACAATCAATATACCGAAAATTTCATTATGATACAAAAATGCAGTGACACCAAAACTGAGTGAAACAAAATTATTAGCCAGCTTGGCTAAATAATGAAAAATTCCCAACACGACATCATCATTAACTTTCAAGTTTTCAATTGTAACTGTAATGGAATTTTTACTATAAATTGAAAGAGTAAATTCAACCGAATTAACCAAATATAAATCTCGATTAAACCCCATTGATTCTAAACTATCCCAAAAAGACTTGTCATCTCCGTTCATATCATTGGCCTCAATAAGATGTAATTTAACAAAATCGTCAAAACTGATGCAATTATTTCGCATATTTATATAATCAGACAATATATTCCATTCTTCGTCATTGATTGGTTCACCATTTGTTTGAATTGTAAAAAAATTAAATTCGGAACGTGACAAAACACCACTAGAATCGTAATTACACATGCTAAAAATTTTTTCGAGAGCTTGTTTGTATGCAAATGTCAAACTCCATTCATCTTCGTCATTTGCAGTTGAACTGACTAGTTGAACATGTTTACTTGCTTCAACAAAAGAATGTCTAAATTTACAACCTCCTAGACACGGAATTATTATATAGGTTCCTTGTTCAAAATAGCCTCCAGCGTAAATTTTATCGTCATATTTTACTCCGACAATAATGTCTGAATGATTTCCGTTAAATTTTTTACCTTGCTGAAAATTATGGAAACAATTTTCGGGTATAACCAACATTGTTGCATCCAATTGACCTATAAAATTATGTGCCGATTTGATAGATGAATGTGAATTTTCATTCGAAATTTGCATGTATAACCACAATTTGCAAGGTTCCGTCACACAAATTCGGTATGTATGGTTAACAATGTACTGTTTATATACATTATCTGAATCAATATTGTATTTTGGATTTTCTGGGTCCACTGCAAAAAAGTAACCTTTCATTTGAGGTACACTATTCTGTTTTTCTTGGGGCAATTGATTCATACTATTTACAAAATTTTTACTCTCCAAATATAAATCTGTTGAAGCATTTTGAAATTTTAATATTTTTACATTTAATAGGTCGGATTTATGAGAATTTTTACTTGATCCGCTTAATTTACTCTTATGACTTTTAAAACTATTTCTTGATTCATGACTACATTCTGTAGTTCTGGAACTAGATTTTTTTGAACGATGGTGTTTATCACTTGTCAATGAACTTTTTGAATGTACACTATCCACTGATGTACAAGATCTAGTGGAAAATTCCAAATCAGATTCAATCAAGTTTTGTTCATTAGCAAAATCTGTCAAGTAATCTTCAAATTTATTATCAAATTTTTTAATGTTTTTTAAAACATTTTTTATCCCATTTTGGGGGTTTTTTGATTTTGATTCAGGTGAATCATTCTTTAGCCAAAAATAATTTATAAATTCATTTATTCGTTTCTTATTTGGTATTTGGTGATAACGGCTTTTGTCTTTGATTATACAATTTGTATTTTGAATTAGTTTTAAAAAATTATTTTTTTCAATACTTTCCAAGTTTTGATTGTCATTTTTGTTATGTTTTTTCATCTTTTTTTCATTTTCAATGTTGTTTATTTTGCATAGTGAGTTGAATTCTAATAATGCATTTTCAATGTAATCGTAATTCACATGTGTGCATTTTTCAAAAATTTGACAAAATAATGGGTAATTGATTTCGTTGGTTTTATATTCTTTTAACGCCGATTCACTAATAAATGCGTTGCAATAACTCAAAGCACTTATTAATTGTTTTTCATTAAATTCATGCACCTCCATTGATCCAAATGACATGCAATATGCTGCCTTTTTCTTGTATTCTAATTTAATTTTCATTTGTTTATCTAGACTACTAAAATGTTATGATGGTGGTTAGGAAATTTAATTTCCTATACTACACATGGATTGAAATTTATCATAATATTAGCTTGACTATTATCTACTTTGTACAAACAACAGCTAGCTCTGCCGAGGCGGGATTTTTTAACTAATTTTACTTAAATCTTATCATTTTTACTAAAAATTCAATTTTATAAACCCCTAAGATAAAAATCCACTTTTACCAAATCTGAAATTGATTAAGTGCAGCTGAAAAATGTTTTCTAAGATCAAAAAATGTGATGTAATTGATTTTCCGTTGGAAATACTTAGAGAGTGAGGAAAACCACTAAAAACATCTAATAAAGCGAATATAAAATATTTTATGGACGGAAAAATTCATAATGATTACATTTTTTTAAATTCTGTTTTAAAAATTTTTATTTGTTTCAGCATCAGTTTAAACAAGTACTAAAGCGGTAAAATTTGAATTTTCACTATGAGGTTGGTAAAACTGGATTTTTCTCTTAACCCTTTCACTGTCTGTGTATTCTATACTATACACAGCAATTTCACTTCACACGTCTGTGAATTCTATGATATACAGTGTAATTTTAAATAACATTAATAATATTACAAATAATATTCTTTTATTTTCATACATTTTCACATAGGTAATTTAAAAATAATACAAGTTTAAATTAAAACATAAATTCCAGACGTGTCGTGATAGTACATAAAATTGCATCAGACAGTGAAAGGGTTAAGGGTTGTTAAAATTAGAATTTTCCCGATAAGGTTTGTAAAAATGGATTTATCCCTTAAGGCTTGTTAAATTTTGATTTTAAGTAAAAATGTTTTGATTTAAGTAGACACCCTAAAAAATCATAAAAAATAACATTTTAGAAATGTATTCCAGAAAAAAATACACGTGATATGCACATTTTTTTTTATTATTCATTTTGGATCGGACAATGTTATCAACATTGAAATATAATTTACATTGTATTATAAACTAGATTTAAAAAAATAAAATATTACAATTCACTATTACCAATCTTTTAAAGGAATGGTTCCTAACGTGACAAGGCAATTTTTATTTTGAAATTTTACACCATTTAATTATATAAAATTATTTGTCGCAATGAAATAATTTCCAAAAAAAATAAGTCAAAAGCAAATTGCTTTTTAAACGTTGAAACTTTTTTTGTATTTCTAATAATTTCTAACTGGAAAAAACAGTATTAAATATGATCTTTTTTTCACAAAAAAAGAGTTTTATATAATTTAGGATGGGTAATTTGAATTTTTGATCATGAAGATATACATTTTTGAAATTAAACTGTATAATCTTCAATGAACATTGTTCATTCATCAACGTGTATCATTTTAAGAATGTCAAAATGTACATTTTAAAAAATTACAGATCTCGTTTGATTTTTATAAAACATCTTAATACATGTACATTGTACAGTGCCCAACATAAGTCTTAGGCACCCCAATTGTAATTAATTTAAACACTCCTGGTTCATGA
>LWCA01001124.1:0-11974 GCA_001642005.1 Intoshia linei | reverse complement strand
GAAATTTTGATGTATTAAATTTGAAATCAATAAAAGGACCACAAAATATGTCTCTTTTTCTATTAGACATGTTTTGGTTTATTATTTTGTGATATTAAAATTGTAAATTAAATAACGGAATGAAACAATCAACAAAAATGTATAAATAATTATGAGTTTAACATATTAAATTTCATTCAGCAAGATTAATTTTAATTAACAAAGATTAAAAATTAATATTCAGTATTGAAATAGAACAATATCAAAGGAAAATTGTCCGCTTCACTGAACATAACATTGAATTGCTCATTGTTGAGTCAACAAAAATCTAATTTCTTTATCAATTTTGATTATAAATCTTTTGATAAAAATTAAATTTCATAGATTTAAAAATGGCCGTTAAGATCAAAAATTAATTTTATTTTAATTATTTATTGTTTAAAATCATACATTCTTGGTATAAACAAATCGGAAAATATGAAGTCATTTATAGTATTTATATATTATGGTTACATAATATATTGGTTAAACTGGAGATCCCAAGGTTGCTTCTAAAACTGACGAAGAAATGTTGTAAGTTTGAGAAATGATGGCTACTGAATCAATTCAACTCAAAGGTATAGTTCGAGCAGCTAAAGAAAAGTATAATAATCACAATTATTATATAAATAAAAATTTAATAAATATTGGTATCGCTCCAATTGTGAATGATGTAGCCGAAAGAGCTTTACAAAAATACAAACGAGCCTCAAATTTGTCCAAAAACAAAGTAGAAATCCAAAATATAGTGTCAGTTTTGAATAAATTTTGATGATTTTATTAGAAATATACAAAAATAAACTTAAATTTACAAATATTTTATCTAATTACTTAATTGATCACCGCAACGTCGTTACTTACTTTTTTCAAAAATGGTCTTTTACATCTTGGTTTGCATTTAAAAATACATTTAGTCCACATGGTACGTCTTTAAAAATATCAAAATTTAAAAACGATGTGATACCCTAATGTACATGCGTGGTTTCTAAAGTAATAAACGTGAACCACCAAATTAAAAAATAATTTATCATGGACCCTAAAATATCTTTATCTGTTTAGATGGTTACCAACTGCGTTATTTCCCCCTTGAGACTACTGGTTTTAAAAGTCAACTCAGTGCTCAGGGTTAAGTGATATTTCTCAGGGTAATTTAATTATTTCAATCAAAATCATCAGATCAGACATATTTTATTTATATTGGATGAATAAGCGACTGTATTTGATGTGTAAACTGTTATTTTTTTATAAAAGAGATCTCAAAGTAAAAGAGGGCCTTAAAAATTTATTTAAATAACAAAAAAAATAATACGCTTTGCTCAAAAATTCGGTTGAGAATAACATAATGTTGATAACCTTATCTGTTACTAGCTTGAATGTTATGTACATGGAAAAAATAGCAGCTAGCTTTCATTTTAATTTATTATAGAGAACAAAGGTATACTCTTAAAAATAAATTAAAAACAGTACAATCCTAAAAAACATCATAAATAACTTGAATTCTATAAAAAATAAAATTGTAAATTTCTAGTAATTTCATAATTTGATGGAGTTTATCCTGTAACTGCTTTCGATAAGTAAAAAATATTTTGTATAAATAAAGGATTCAGCATATTTAAAAACATTTCGGGTGAATGTTACTTTAAACTATAAAATATAGGGTATCTATTTAAATCCAACTATTTTTAGTAAAAATGGTTGGGTTTAACCCTTTCACTGTTGGTGTATTCTATATTATACACAGCAATTTCACTTCACACGTCTGTGTATTCTATATTTACAGCATAAACTTCGCGTTGTACTTTGCGTAAATTTCTGGGTTGAAATTTTGTATTTATAGCAACTAGAATAAGCTGTATCAGACTAATCTTTTTTCAAATTCTAGGACCGTTAATTGTTGCAATAAAGTAGCTTCCAAATGTATATCAAAGTGGTTTTTTGATAGTTAAGGGATCACTTTATGAGTTTAAAACTTTTGGAATTTTTTCACTGAAGATGACTTAGTTGTTTTTTTAAAATTCTAGGACTTCATTTTTTAAAAAATTATTCTAAGTAATCTGGCATTTTGGTTGTGAAACTTTGTCAACTTTTTTTGTGGTTACGATTTATAATTGTGCTTATGATGTTTAAAAATTATCACAGTATTTAATTCATTTCTTAAAAAAAAGCTAATTTGTGGTTTAGACCATGAAGATGTAAGTTTTTCTATTACGAAAATACGATAATATTAATGATTTTAAAACGCGTCCCAGAATATTCATCTGGTTTTTCAATTTTAGGGCTGATTGTATTTTTAATAATAAGGGGAAATTGGGTTTCTAACCCTGAAGGACTCAATTTCGGAAAATAAAGTTTACTAGACAGCATCACTTTCGAAAAACTATTAGACATTGGAAATAGATTATTATTTAAATTCTAAGATTGTTAAATTTTTAAATAAACGGCAACACGTACTCTCAATTTTATATAAGTAAAGGATATGTCGATATTATTATTAGGATGTTATACAACAGGGGTGCCAATTATGGAATGTGCGGCTCGCGTTATAATATAAATTTTTATTTTTTACACATATTTTTTATTTTACAGTTTTTTTCATATATTTTTCATGATTTGTTTATTCATTATTACATTTTTTTCGTTTATTCCATTGTTATTGTTTCATATTTCATTTTATGAATTAAAATTATTATAAATTAATTAAATGTGTTAGTTTTAACATTATTTTTTTTGTGCGGACCGCGTAATAATTTTTTTTCACATTTGACGCGCCAAGCAAATTGAGTTTGACATTCCTGTTATGTATAAGTTAATTAAAAACTTGAAATTTGAAATTAAAAGCCTGACGATTATTACAGAATTTCTTAATCCTTTATTTATATAAAATTTAATGTCTGTGTGTTTTTGTTTAATGTAAAAATAGAAAGTCTTAGAATTCAAAAAATCTCAATTTCTAATACAGTTTTTCGAGAGTCACGTTTTATTGCAAATTTTATTTTCAGAAATTGAGTTGTTCAGGATGAAAAACCCAAATTACCTTTATTTTTAATAAATAATAAATTAAGTCCTAAAATTATAAAAAAAATAACAAAACTAAATTCTGGGATGCGTTTAAATACCATTACTATTGTCGTAAATCTTAACATCAGAAACTTGCATCTTCATGAAAAATCCACAAATGAACCGTTTTTTTAAAAATGAAAAGGTCACAGCATTTTATAAAACATAAATTCTGTATAGTTTGTAAAATTATGAGTATTATTATAAATGACAACTTGGAAAATTTAAAATTAATTAAAAAATCGGTCTTAAAAATAAAAAGTTAACCCTCGACATAGCTAGGTGTCGTTTGTACCAAGTACATAACAATTAATCTAGTATTGAGCAAAATTAACATTGCATTAATTTAAAGTTTTCACAATTCCTATAAATTAATGAAATTTCAAAGGCTCCACTAGTGGGACTTAGTCCCATGATTTTTAAACACAGTCATAGGCAGATTTAACTTTTTGTAACTTTGTGCAAAACGTGTATTAATATAGTGATGTATTATAAAATGATGCCATGTTTGGTATTATTAAATCATTAATTGATAATTTCTGTTGATATTACGCTGATTCGTATCTGTATCCATATAAAGACATTACAGAGTGTCGTAATATTTGTATCTTATACTGAGTCTTATACACATAAATATTTGTGTTGTGCAGTGCACACTGTGTACTGTTCGTTTGCAGAGTTAATTCTTGAAAATTCTGATAAAAATATAAATAGATATATCTATGTATTGTCATTTTATAGTTTTCGATTATTTCGTTTTGTGAACTGATTTGTAATAAAAACGTACTGTATTATTATAAATCGGATACCAAATGAATAATGTAAATTTTATATTTTATATTTTATTCACATTACATAAAGGTTACATTTTACTGGTGATATTTATTGATTTAGTTATATAACACATAAAATTTTAATCAACAATTTACTGTTTTATTAATATTTTATTTATTAATCTATGTTAAATCTAATGTTAGTAATCTTAAATTTAGATGACTTCTCAAAGTATTACCGATAGATTGAATGCAATACAGCACACAATTTCTGGTACAGGTATTGAAAAAGCAGTTTATAAAGCTACTACCGAACAAATGATTAGTCCAAAATGGAAGCATTTACAATACTTGATCCAATCTTCAAATTCTTCCAATATTTCAATATCTGGTATAGCCATAGCTCTTTTAGAACGCAGTCAACATTCTAATTGGGTGGTGGTTTTTAAATCTCTAATAACCTGTCACAAATTAATCCGCAGTGGAAACGAAAGATTAATTCAATATTTAGCTTCAAGTAGTTCTACCTTTAATTTGCAAAATTTTAGTGATAAAAAGAATGCTGACGGCCACCTGATGAGTACCTACATTCGACGATATAGTCATTATTTAAATATGAAATTTTTAACATACCAAAAACTTGGGATTGATTTCACCCGCATTGAAATTAACATGGACCATTATTTTAATAGAAACGATACGACATTATTGCTTAAAACTATTCCTGTAATACACGATTTGATTCATGCCCTTTTCGAGTTTAGACCAAACCCTCATGATCAGCATAATAGTATAATTAACGCAGCTTTTCAATTATTGTACGCTGATGCGATTTCAGTTTATTCAGTTTACAATAAGAGTATGATTGCATTACTGGAAGTATATTTCAAATTGTCTTTAATAAATTGCAGAGAGTCATTAACCATGTATAAGCAATACTTGGATAAAATGAAGGTAATGGAAAATTTTCTTTCTGTTGCTAATAGAGTGGGAAATGGAATTGAGCAAAAACACCCAGATTTAACCCAGGCACCCATTTCAATTTTACCTAAATTGGAGGAGCACATTAGAATGTTGGAAGGCAAAGTTAGGCCGAAATCAATTACAGAAGTGCGACATTTGGCTGAATCTATGGCCAATAAAAAAAATGCAGATACGTGCAGTTATAGTACGGATAGATCCAGGGGTTCAGATAATAGCAGAATCGAAAAAATGTCAGATTCTTGGAAACCTAAAGAAATTGATAATAATATTGATGTCATTAAGCGTAGTATCATTGAAGACGAAAGACGTGAATTGGAACGTTTAAAAAAGAATAAATTAATTGAGAAATCCAATTACCACTACGAATCTACACCAACTAGATCACTTACACCGCAAATGGATTTTGATTTTGATGTACATTTCACACACTCTCTTGTTGAAAACGAATTTAAAAAGATTGATTCTCCCAAGAAAGACATTCCAGACTTATTTGATGCATCGACAGAAATTTCTAAACCTCAAGCTACCAAAAAAGATTCAATCATCGATTTACTCGACTTTGGTTTTAATTCTACATCTACTTCACAATTGAATTCAATTAATTTGTTGAAACCACAAGAAATTGATACACCACCTAAATTTGCTGATGTTATTATTGAACCCAGAAAAGATTCCAAAACTCAAGAACGTAAATTGATTAGTTCTGATATTGATGAAAGTGTTTTGACTCTTATTGATAATTTGGCTATTACTACTACGTCAGGTTCTTCTGGTAATTCTAACAAGTTTATCAATTGGAAAAATGACGACCAACAACCAAAAATGATGACCAAATCACTTAGTAAGGATAGTAAGTTGTGTAGAACTGATCAACAAATTGATAAAAACGAAATTGTCTCCCTGTTTGAAAACAACGAGTCTACTGATTCTAAAAAAATGTCATTTAGTTTTTTTAAATAGATTTGATATATTTGTTGTTTTATAATTAACACCATACTCGTATGCCATATGTAGCGTATATTATTGATTAAATGATTATGTATATTATTTTTTTCAATTTTTAACAATTTATGATTTGTTTGGATCGTTTGAACCAGGCAGGAGTTGTGGTAACATTTTGTGGTTAGTGTCGGATCAATGATTTTATTATCTTTTGTGCATTAAAAGTGATTTTTGATAGTCTAAGCTTCAGATTTGAATTAATAAATTAGACTCTAAGACATTGGTTCCAAAACTGTTTCCACCATGGACCACTTGTCACAAAAAAAATGTGTGTAGACCACATAATTTTTAAAAAACTCTTTTAATCCTTAACACGTCACTAGGGTAGCATTTACATTTTTTTATTATATATATCTCCCTAAATCGAAAATTTAATATTAATTTTGACATGGTAGCTTCAATGGCGTTATTAAAAAAATTATTAATTTCAAACATAATTATGGTGAATTACCAGTGCCGAACCTACCGTATCCGAGACTCTTATACCGATGGATCTCAACGAAATTTTTTTAAGATGTGGCTTTAATTTACTAAATTAAGAATTACAAAATTTTTTGAATATCAACTAATTTGTGTGTTTAATTTAAAATGTCAACTCAAGAGTCTTAAGAGATGGATAGGATTATATGACATTATAATTCGTTTACAATTTTTTTTTAAGGGGCTATTTTTCATTTCAGAAGTAGCCACGAGCTTGCTAAGTTCGGTTCTGGGAACGACTAAGTTAAATCGCTACATAGATTAGATTTAACTCACGTGAAAATTATTCACGTTATTCAGTAAATTTTCACTTTATTTTTATAAAATGATATTTACGTTCACTAATAATAATATTCTAATTTAATATTATTTTTTAAAAAAGGTTATCTTCATTTTATTAAAAATTTTTCCTGTGGACCACTTTGAAAACCACTTATCTTAATTTATATTAAACAGATTTGTCTGTCAAATTAGTTTTTCTTGAAAAATTTTTGCGGTCTTATTTATTAAACATTTTATCATCCGACCACGTATATAAATTAAAATTTGCTTGTAGAGAGATAATATGTATATTTAAAGAAAATAATTAGTGAAAAATGAATTAATGCAGTGGTTTCCACACTTTTTTCACGGCTAATCGGTAATAATTTATGAAATTTATCGTGGATCATTAAAGTGAAATTACTAGGCAACACTAAAAAAAATTTGATCAAAACGTAATAAATTGACAATAAAAAAATAAATAATAATAAATAACTATATATTATATAATTAGTAAAATTTATTTCGCGGACCGGTATTTGGAAACGCTGAATTAATGGATTTTTAATAAATAATTTTATCGAATTGATAGTATTAAAAATAAGATTTCTGGTGGAAAATACAATAATAAAATTTTATTAATGTGAATAATGAAATCAACGTGCAATGTCAATTTTATTTCTATTTCGTTTATATATGATGTGTTCAATAAGGAGTATAAAAATAACGAGAATAGAAATTGATAGGAAACAATATATTGCAATTTTTAAAATTAAAGTTTCTCTAAACGAAAAATTTTCCATTTCATTTGAATTGAGGTATTTGGTACAATTTTTGGAATTGTTGATATCGTTCAGTGAATTTAAACCATATATTGTACAGGGTGTTTTATCAAAACTAACCCATTTTACGCGTTGGTTTGCATAAAAATGTACTCTGTATATTTTAAATATTGGTGATCCAAGTATGTTGTCTGTTGATTAATAAATGAACAATAATAAAAATATTAACATTTAAATCACTTACTCCGAGAAGACTTTGTAATTGCCATTTTATAACAATTTTCGTAATCATATTTAACCATGTAATCTTTTGGGGTTAAAATAAGAGGCAAGCTTGAATTGTGTGATTTTTCTAGATTTATTTGTAAATTTGGAAAATTTTGCAACATTGAAGCGTCAATGCAATCAAATGAGGTAAAGTAATATTTCATAAAGCCCATTTTTTTCTAAATAAATTTAAAAAGATTTGAGCGTTTTTTTAATATATCAGTCGAATGTGTCTATACTAAAGTGCATTTCAGGAAATAAGATATATATTGAAGCTAAATTTTCATTTCTTTCATAAAAGTCACTCATAAACTTTAAATTAGAGGTTTTCAAAGTGTGAGATATCGCCCCAGAAGGCAATTAATTCAGTTTGGGCAAATTTACAAAAATTATAAAAACATAAAAAGTTTTTCTCTATACAATATAATTTACTTTTAATGCCAATCATTGTTTTATGTTCATTTTGATGTAGTTCGGTATAATAAAATTGATTCGATACTTGGAAAAAATTATTATTACTTTTCTATCATCATACAATGGGGATTCAGTGTTGTAATCCATTTATTGACCAAAAATAGGAATAGATTACAAATATTCAAACTTTGGAAATTTACAATTAATGTTGACTGACGGAACCAGAAATAAAAAATTAGTAGATCAACATCAGATGCAGTTTCCACTAATATTTTTATTATTATAAAGTATTCTATATTCGAAAAAAGATTTTGTTGAGTTTTAGACTGATAGAGTTGGGCGTTCGTGAATTTTTTGGTTGTAAGGGGATATTTTTATAGCTATTTTGCGATCCACTAAGATAAACAGTGACAGTAATAAATATATCATTTTTTAATTGACATATATTATATATAATATTATTAATTATATCGAACCAAAAAACAATTGTTTATTTATTGAGTAAATTTTAAAATAAATATTATACGACGTAATCAATAATGTTTTCAAGGGGCGTTGAATCAAATATATTATTAAAACGAGGTGCGCGGTAGACAAAATGAGTTTGAGAATCCCTAATTTAAATCATAATAGTATTTAAATGTTTATCTGTGTTTTATCAGTTGACAGTTGATATATAGAGACATTCTACAGTATATAGTGATATTTGGGCAGTGGAGAGAGCGGTTATTGTCTTATTATTTTTTATATGACTGAAAAATACAAAAGTTTATTACAATGTACATTGTACATAAGCCGTGTCAAACTTGCGACCCGCAGGCCGCATGCGACTCGTTTCAAATTTCAGTGTTAAAATTTTCAACCTTTGAGCCAATACGTGAATTTATATCACATCTCAATGAAAAATTCAAAATGTCTGAATTTGATAGTTAAAGATATTGAAGTATACAAATATGTCACCCTAATGGGTGCCAAAATTGGAGATTTTGAAGTTATAATCAAATTCAAAAAATAAATTTGACGAAATTTCCTTGTTTAAATTTTATCCCTACTTTCCGAAATCATTCAATAATCTGATAAAATTCGCAATTAAAATAGTAGCTACAAAAGACTATACAAAGATGGGTCTATAATGAAAAAATTTTAGGAGCCAGTCCTTCAAAGAATTGATAATAGTGAATTTAACATTTTTTAAGTAAGATTACGAATATATATATATATATTTATTATTGAATATTTTTTTAATACACTTAAAAAAATCTGTTTCAGCAGAGCTCGGATGCTGTCTGTACCAAGTACATAACAGTCAAGCTTGCTACATATATACTGTATATTTGTCGGAACATGGCACGCCTAAAAAAATGTCACAATAATGCGACCCGCCACGCATTTAAGTTTGACATGGCTATTGTACATGACTAATAATAATTTAATCATAATTTAATCATTTAATATACATGTATTTATAATTGTCAAAATAACAATAATTTCGAAAAATTTGTACAAATCATGTAATTGGACCCGATCTATTTGTCAGTCTCCACGGCCCTAAATATTGGTAAATTTTTTTACTATCGATTCCTTTTTAATTATTCTAGCTACTTTATAGAATAAATTTGGTGGTAATGCCAAAACATTTGTTCCCGTATCCAATATTGCTTCTTGTTGGTGCTATATTATCTGTTTTATATATGCACTTGTGCATTTATCAATATAGATTGTATATTATTCATGTCTATTAAAAATATTTGACCTCACTTTCTAAGAATGAAATTTGCGATGGCAAAACCTCTCTCGAAAAATTTTTTTTAGAAATTGGGTTTGTTTAAATTCTAAGGCTCTACATTTTTTAATTTGTTTCAATAATATATACATAACGATAACATACTTCAGGAGTTGGCAACCTTTTCCATCTTGTGGGCTACTTTTTTATACCAAAAATTCTACTAATGTCTTTTCTCGATTATAAGAAGTTTTCTTATATTCGAGAGTAGAATGAAAAATGCTTATAATCAAAAACAAGTAGACTTTTATGCAGACCTTGAAAAATATAAAAAATATACTCAAATGTTGCTTTTATATTTTAAGAACTCGTTAGATGTGTATTAAATTACATCTTGAGGTAGTCTCAAAATCAATTTTTTGTTTGGGATAAAACTTATAAATCAAATAATGAGGTCTGTGAAGGACTTAAAGAATATTTGGTCCCGCTTGATATCATTGATTGTGAGTACATTAAAAATATTAAAATCACTTCTGAATCACCTTATCTTAATGAATTTTTTGTTGCTTCTAAAAAATTTAAAATTCAGATTATTTTCAACGAATTGCATAAACAACATATTGTATATGATGAACGTAAAACTTCTAAATTATTTCATGTATGAAGGAAGTTATTTTTTAAAAATAAATTAATATGTTGTCTATTTTTTGTTTAAAGTTCTTTCTTTCGAATACATGCAAAAATGGTTATATTCAAATTTCATTTAGTTAAAAATTTCACTGAAAATTTGTATTTCAGGGGTCTGCTTATAATTGAGAAAAGACAGTAGCCCGTTTTTAAAAATTTCCACATAATAAATTACAATTTTAACTGAAATGAAACAATTATAATATATTCAACAAAATGAAATCCAGAGCGATCTAAACATTCAGTTTTAAAATGAATACAATGAGCCAATTATAATTATAGTAGATTTAAATTTAAATCGGTGTTTAAAACTTGAAAAATTTAACAGTAAATCCTAACTTATATAAAATGCGACGCGATTTTTATTTGTGTGTCTATGTGTGTGTTCAGCTATATTTAAATAACTACCCATCTTAGAATTTTTTAAAGACCCCATTTTAATTACAGTTTTTTTCGGGACGTATATTAAGATATATTTCAAACTCCCAATTTCACATCTTAAGGGTCAAAAACCCCTGTTGTCCCTCTTTTTGAAAATTAACCGAGTTGGAGAACTTAAAAAAATATATACGCTGATGCGATACACATTATGGAGTCCTGATTATTCGAAAATTTGAAAAACCAACAATCCTTACTTATATAATATGCTACGCGATTTTTGTTTGTGTGTGGGTGTTCCACTTTATTGAAATAACTACCAGTCTTAGAATTTTATAAAGTCCATATTTCAGTTACAGTTTTTACCGTGACATATAATAATATAAATTTCAACCTCTCAAACTCATATCTTACGGGTCAAAAACAAGTCGATATCAAAATCAAACGAGTTGTAGAATTTAAAAAAATATATACACTGATACGGATTTTATAATCATAAACATTATCATAAATTTAAATTTAAAAAAATTATATCTTCATGGCCAAAACCCCAAATTCCCTTCCCTTTTTTTTTTTGAAAACAGCCCTAGAATTTCAAAAAATTTACAGGTGGTAGAGTTGTATTTAAAAAAAATTTATTAATTTCAAGATCGACTTTGGATTCAATTAAGGGTCAAAGTTTGTTTTTTAAAGAGGTATACTCCACCGTGAGGTCTATTTACAATTAATATTGTATATTACAAATGGTAAAATTGACAGATAGACATACACGTCTATATATGTATAAAAAAAGTGTTACTTTAATTAATTAACTCTAATTTTAAGGCAACATCGACAAACAATATAAAATAAAAATTTTCTGAATGTACTACTTACATTACACGTAAAATCAACTTTTTCGGGTTACCCCTAGACAAATCTTGTTCAATATCAAGGATGTAAGTGATAGACATAAATTTCAAAAATTAAGATTTAAGAAGGTATTAATTAAAAATATTTAATAATAAAAGTAATAATTAATTAAATTTAAAATGTATTTTTTATTGAACACCACTAAAAAAAATCACAAATCATATTTAATAATCTACATCTTTTAAAACGTCTTTCATATAACATCATAGTTTGATGAAATTGTTCACCCTTTTCGT
>LWCA01000886.1:0-15877 GCA_001642005.1 Intoshia linei | reverse complement strand
TAAAATTTTTTTTTTTTAATTTTAAAGTTTATACGCGATTCATTAAATTTGTAGAACCCTGAAGTTTGAAATTAATCTATACTGAATGAGGATTTAATTATGCAATATATATTTTAAAATAATTTAAATTTAAGAAATTTTTTAATTCCAAAAATAATTATCTCTGATACAGAACCAACAAACACAGGGCATAGGAATGGTGTTATTGTTAGATTACATATGTAGAGCAGACTGGTAGAAACATTGGTGGTGAGGGTCAAAATATATCATTAGAAATTTGGCGGACCGAGAGCAAATTTTTTTAATGCGTTTGCTGTTATATTTTTTTGTAAATAAGTTACCACAGACATTTTAGCTTAACAGCTCTAGCATAGGCTCACATTTTTTATCACGAACCGGTAATTTCACATTAAATTTTTCGCGGGCCACTTAAAGTAAATTTCCTATGAAACACTACCTAAATATTCAGAAGGGCTATTTATAGTCTACATGTAGTTAAAATTCTAAAACCTACTATATGTCGCATATATAAAAAAATCACTTATTCTTAAATTTAGACCATAGTAAAACAATGTTGTGAATACGAAATAAATGATCGCGTTGGTTTAAAACTCATAATTGAATATTTTACAAAGTGTATCAATAAATATAATTTTTAAAATGTACAATTGGTCCCAAGATCGTAATAGTTCTAGTGGTTTGAATATTGAAACCAAAATTCAAAGCCACTGTTGATTGGTATTGAAAGAAACGTCAATAATTCGCCAGGCGTCAACAGATGTTGATATTGTGTTTTCACGACATAAAGCCCAAACATTTACCATTCGATTAACCGTGTCCTATAATTTATTATTATTAATAAATATAAAAATTCGGAGTATTTTTTTAAAATGTTAATATTACGTCCGATCCGTCGACAGTTTTGCCATTATGATCAACAACTTTTTGTAAAACCTGCGCATCAAATGAGATCACTAAGACTGGACCTTGATTTAATTTTTTAGCGGTCACTAACTAAAAAATAAAGAATTATTTTCATATACACAAACCTCAATGTTACTAATATCAAGTAATTTAGATTCGAATCTGTATTTGTTTTTGTATGCTTCTTTTATCGGATATGCTAATCGTGTGTAAATCTATATTCAATTTAATAATTATTAATTTCAAAACTGAGCCATAAAAAACTACACACTATGTACTATTACAAGGTTCTCAACCATTTCAATTATACGTAAACTACTATGAAATTAAAATAGTGAAACGTTCAGTGGATAATGTCAATGTCTGAATATATATATTATCCAGTCGTATTGTATATCCTTACTTATATAATATGATACGCAATATTTGTGTGTGTGTGCTACTTATATAATCATAGCATATTATAATATACTATGCAATATTTGTTTGTGTTATCTTTATTTCAATAACTACCAGTCTTAGAATTTTATAAAGTCCACATTTCAATTAGTTTTTTTTCCGAGGGTGATAATAAGATAATATTCAATGTCCCAAACTCACATCTTACGGGTCAAAAACCAAAATTGTTGTTTTTTTGAAAATCAAACGAGTTTTTATAATTTTAAAAAATATATACGCTGATACGAATTTTAAAATCATAAACATTATCATAATCATTAAATCATCAAAAAAAATTATTCTGATAGAGCTTATTCCAGTTGATATAAATACCAAATTTCAACCCAAGAAATCTACGCATTCCCGGTGAAAAATAATTTTTAATATATTTTCAACTTATATTTTCAACTTATATTTTCAATTTTATTAACATGTAAATTAGATTTTCAACATGAATTTATTTAATTGGTAGAATAAAATGTACCCGCAGCAGAGTTAGGTGCTATTTGTACGTATTACATAACAGTCAACCTAGTATATATAATACTACTGTATACTCAAGTTTAAAATGTATAAATTTAAAACATTACCCCTTCGTGACACCAATCATTCAAAACTTCAAGATTTCCATGTAACAGTGCCTAAATTAATAAAAAAAATTTATAAAGTATATTAAAATATGTCTTAATGTTAATAACATAATAATATACTCTAGGTATTAATAATATATAATCATAGTTGACAAACCTCCAAAACGTTTGGAATAATAATATTTCTGCATTGTGAAATAAATTTTTCTTTGGTAAAATTAGAATCCCTTTGAAATATTTCGTTAACAACAGTAGAAGTTTCGGTTCGAGCAAATAATCCGCCTAATTGATTTAATATGAATATAAAACAATGTTTCTTTAAAAATATAATAATATAAATATATTTCAAGATTTTTATAAATTAATATGGGCAACACTTGTCCGAGCCATTTAGCGAGTCCGTTGGATACTGTCGAGTTCTTACTAAAAATATTTACGATAGTGTAAGACTTTGCAAGAAAAAGCTGCAAATTTAAAAAAAAACGTTGTTTAGGTACAAAAAAAAATCCGATATAACTGACCCTCTGTGAAATATATAGTTCGTTTTCAATTTTGCGCTATACAAAATTTAAAAAAAGTACTTGTTACATCGGTGGAGAAACATTGAACTACCTTAAAAAGCTTTACCAGGATACAATGTAGTTTCTATAGTTCAATTTTTTATCAACAAACTAAACAGTAATTTATAAGTCAATATTTTTAACAAACAAGGATTGCAGAATTAATTTTTTATCAATTGAAGAATTCTAGAAAAAGATAGAAAATATAGAAATCCGTCAAGTTTTAGCGTAGAACAATGACAAATGTAGTATCTAAAAAAACATGAGACGAGGCATTTTTTTTCATGCTTAGTCAATCAAAAATAATCATTACATCACTGATTCTGATTTCATTAGTTTATATATAATACCTTCATTAATTTTGACTTATCAAAGTCGCTATTAAATTTAATTACATACCAACAATTTCTGAGAATTTTTCAGTTACTGCTCGAGTTGATTTTATTACCGCATTGTCACTTTCATCATATTTGGTTTTTAAATCAAATAATCCTAAATACCAATAAAATTAATAATGTAATCATTACATTATATAAATTAGAGTCTCCTCTTAAGAGCGCTCGACGATAAAATTACAAAATAATTTTTAGTAGATGGTGCAGAAAAAAAGGTTTGACCACCCTGAATAAATTAACATGATTTTTTAAACGTTTGCAACTCAATCAAAAATTGTTCGTCATCTATTATATACAAAATAAATTACGGTTAATATATAGATTGTCATCTTTAAATTTGGTCCATATATTAGCCCACTTTGAATCCTTATGCTGAACCACACCAAGTGTTACTCTAAATTTGGACAATATTATATGCAAAAAAAAATCTTTTAAACCAAAATTTATAAACTTCAAAAATGTATCTAGTAGCTAAAGCCCAGT
The DNA here is from genome assembly GCA_001642005.1 of Intoshia linei. Taxonomy (NCBI): domain Eukaryota; kingdom Metazoa; phylum Orthonectida; family Rhopaluridae; genus Intoshia; species Intoshia linei. The sequence goes on along the minus strand of LWCA01000886.1, from coordinate 12,487 downwards.
TTTTATCAAAATAGCAGAACTTTGCTAGCCATTTTCAAATTCAGTCAAATCATTTAAATCACAAATTTTGATTGACCCACCCAAATTATTAACATCAACTCCAAACTACTTTTTATTTACAACAAACTTAAACTGAAACAGATAGAGCTAGACATCGAACTTGATATCACTGGTACTGGTACTGATTGTCAACATTTTCAAATGAATTATGTTGTGAAAATTAATGATTCTTAATCTATATTGAACATATTACAAAAATCGGAGGTTATTAATTGTCAACCCTAGAATTCATCTTGATTTAATTTCTCATGTACTTTATTAATATTGTACAATTTTCGATAATTTAAACTTAGCAAAAACAATGTATAAACAGATCGGTTGAGAAAAGTAGATTTTAACATTAAAAGTAAAAAATGAGAAAAACAATCAAAAATATAGTACAACGTATAATTTGCATTCACTGACGCATTAAATTTTTATTCATAGAAAAATTAAATAAGTAAATTTATATATTTATACATAGGTACATGTATTATAAAAAAAAGAGTGTCTACTTAAATCCAACCATTTTTACTAAAAATCAAAATTTACCAACACTAAAGGAAAAATTCAATTTTAACAACCTTAAAAGGAAAAATCGAGTTTTACCTCGATTAATCGAATGAAAAATGGTTGGATTTAAGAATATTATCTATAAAAAATTACTCGTCTTCTTCATATTTTTTTTCGACCAAAATTGAATAATCGTTTCGTTTTTTGAGTGTCTCTAAATATACACGTCATTATTATTTTCTAACGGAAAAAATAAGTAGATAAATTATATATCGCTAATTATAACGTAATTAATGATTTACAAAACCTGGGGACGCATAAACCTTCAATCTAGGATCAGTAACAGAATCCAATTGATCATCGACCACTTTGATACCCTATAAATACACGATAATAAATATAAAAATTATAAAACGTTATGGCGTTATGGTTGACCATAATCACAGTTACCGGTAATTTCAGAAAATAAAAACGAAACAAATTCTTTAAAATTATTGAAATTGTTTAATTTGATTGAAATTTTAGGAAACAAATTTGTAAAACAATTGAAGACTCAAAAACGTTTTATGAATAGTTTACGTTTTGTGATTGGCTTATGGATATAGATAACCAACAGTGGTCCGGTCAGATGAAAAGTGTAGACCCCTTAAACACATAATGTTTTGGTTACCAATCAATTATTTAATCAAGCGGTTTCCAAAATTTTTTCAACGTTACTCAGCTAAACCAAAAAAATTTCGCGCAAATTGCAAAAAATTTGCTAAAATCACCTATTAATTTAGACTAGTGGGACCCCAATTATAATAATAGACTATATCAGGTCGTTATATTGTTTCTAGCCACTTTTCCACGGCCCTGAACTGAATCAAATACTCAAAATCATAATATTAATGTTTAATTGTAATATGCGGATATTTTAGACATAATTCATCAATATTTTTAAAAAAAAAATTATTTTAACCAGGGTCCGAGTTATAACATAAGGATAAATAAACCCATTACTAAAATAGTAAGTTTTACATCAACTACTATAGTCCTTTCATCAATTTTTAGGAAAATTAGAATTATTTGTTTTAACTTTAAAGTTATATTAGAGTAAACTTTTTTTATGAAACTAAACAATTTTTTTGGTAAAAAATCATTAAATTAGATATTAATAAAATTATAAAAATGACTACAAAATATATCTGTAGAAAATTGGTTAAAATGACTGGTAAAAGTGACTATTTCAATTGAAAATCTCTACAAGTACAAAATAATACAGCGCTAACATTTTTGTAAATGTTGGAATCTTTAAGATCCAACGACATGTCCCCCATTCTACCAACCGATTTTGCAGCAGTGTCGCTCACATTTCCAAATATTTTTTTGGTTTGTTTCAATACTTCAGATTGATCAATATTCTAAAATTTATATTTTTAAATTAAATTTTAAAACATTTTAAATACGTGTTCCTAACTCTTCGTTACTCATATAGGGTTGCGAGTCGCGACTCGCTAAATAATAACAATCGTAAATAAAAATATTAATTTCCAAATAAGTTTGTTGTTAAGCGGTCACATATAGTATGAACCACGAAATTAAAAAGTTGTTACTTTATGAAAGGTTTTTGTCAATCTTTCAATATTTTCATTTAGGACGTTTCCAGTTTTTGCAGTTTCTTGTTGAATTTTGTCCTTAAAATTAATATAAATAACTATTTAGAAATATAATCTATAAATTGCGCAAAAAAATATAAAAAGGATATGATAGAAATAAAAAGTAGTATCCACCAAAATTAAAATATCACTAATCACAAAACAAGGTGTCAAGTTAATACTATGAACCAATTTGTGAAAAATCAAAATTTAGTCAAATGATGTTCTACAAATTAACTTTATAAATTACATATTTTTTTCGGGCAGCCTTGATGGTATCACTTTGTTCCAATTTAGTAGCTTCTTTACGAAATTTTGTTATATTTTCCTATTTTATGAAAATAATTAAAATATAAATATATATTAATTTATATATATATAAAATTAAATAAATAAAAAATTAATAAAAAGAAAGTACACCAAGTTCTTTGTCTTTGCCCAATTCAGATTTTAAGTTTGTCCATAAATTAGTAAAAAAGTTTCCAGAATTATCTCGTTTAATCTTTAAATAGCCATGGTTCAAACTAGCTTTTTGACCCAAAACACGAAAATGATTTAACATGTACCTTATAACTAACTTTATTTGATATTACGATAATACAATGATTGTTAAATTTGTTAAAAATATTATTTACAATTAGTTAATTGTCAATTGAAATGTACAATGAAATATTGAATAAGTGATTGAAAGAAGTACGGAAATACGGAAATACTGAAATAAAATTCAATTTTATTATTTATCAAATTGGAATTTATTTTACGTCATTCGATTGTAAGTGTCGTATTGAACTGTATTTTTTAATTTGTTCAATATTAATTTTAATTTGAATATTAAAATTTAATGTGTGAATGCAATAATTTTAATTATTGTCATAATTCTTTACAAATTCTAAAAATAAACAATGTCTTGGATATTGGAATGACAAATTACTAAACATTATGAAAAAATTTGTTATTCACAATGTCATGATAACTATTGATTGTAAATGTTGTTATAGTTTTGTTTACAGTTTATTATCGTAAATTTACATTTCAAAAATTTAAATGGACAAGAGTTTGGATGAAATAATTACTCAAAAGAGAATAAACGTAAGACGACGATATAATGTCGGTGGTAGGAGAAGAAGTAACCCAATTGGTTCTACAACTCGTTTCAAGTCTAGCTTTCCGAGACGACCCATTAGATCTAATGGTTTATTTACTACCCGTGATGTAATTTTAAATTTACTCTGATTTTGAATCGTTTTCTGAACATTTGCGACCAGTTTCGTAGTTTTTAAAAGTTTATTTTCGGCATTCAATATAAATCACGAAATTGGGTGCATTTATACGAAAATAGTTGAAAACTCTGCATTTTTTCTATGAATTTTGTAAATATACATTATAAATAGAATATAAACGGTCAATGGAAACATGATTTATATAAAGAAAGCGGAAACAACATTGCCAAGCTTATTATAGATAATTTAGATTTTGGAGTTAGTGATAGTGATTTACAAGTAATATTTTATTTGAGTCTTTTTTAAAAAAAATTAGGGATTATTTTCAGAATTTGGCCAAATTCTTAGCTCTAAAGTGTTTTATGACCGCTCTGGAAGATCGTTAGGAAAAGGAAATGTAATTTTCGATCGGCGCCGAGATGCTATATCAGCCGTTAAACAGTACAATGGTGTACCATTAGACGGTTTACAATAAATTTACAACATTACTTTTGAAATCAGGAAAACCCATGAAACTTTCTGTCGAAGACAAATCTGACCGATCCGATCCACCTAGAAGGTTTTTATTAATTTGTCATGTTTGTCTATTGAATTACATTTGTTTTTATATTTATGTATACTACCATCTTTAATTTGGTATAGTTTGAAATAAACTTGTGTGAATGGAAATTTAAAGCTTGATAAAAAATAGTGTATTGAATTCTGAAATTTTTAATGAATTAAATGCCACTACGAATCCAAAAATTTAGTCATAGCCGAACCAAGCTCGAGGTCAAAAAAAATGATTGAGCCTCTAAATTTTTTTTGCAGATAATTTGTATGGTCATATAACCAGTCACCTCTCCAAGACTTTTGACTTGAAATTTTTAATGTGAGTTAAATTTAACACAAAATAGATGATATTAAATTTTTACATAATGAAATAAAAACAATATTTTAGAAATTATAGATTTTATAACTCAGTGTTCGTAAGTGTCAAAGTGCATGGAGACAGTAGATATTTTTAAATAGTATATTATTTTGATTTTTTTTCAAATAGAGGGGTGAGTACAAACTTTTTAACTTCATTTCAACATGTATGCTTCGATATGTTTCTTTAATTGTGCGGGTCTCATCTATATTATTGTGTATTGCAGTAATGTATTAATTTTGAAATCATATTCGGAAATTATTAGTTGGTGTTTTTTATAAAAAAATTGTTAATCAGCCCTCCAATTGAAAGTTTCAATTTGAAATCAATGCTAAATAACTTAATTTTAAATATTTAAAAATGACGGATATGTAGCTATTTTTTCGATTGAATGAACAAAGTTCATTGAACATATCTTATAGATTTAAATGCTACGCTAGTGAACCTTATTTACTCATAGAATCTGTGTCTTTTATGATGTGTTTTTTTTATTTAATATTTAAGATATCTATTTTTTTGAAGTGTGTTAAAAATACGTTAAGTTTGTAATTTTAACACAAAACACATTTTGCCATCACTGGTCTATGGTGCAGGGGTTCGAACACTTTTTTCACGGCGGACCGGTTATCAATTTGTGTGAAATTCATCACGGACCATTAAAGTGAAATTAGTAGGCAACACTAAAAAATTTAATATAAAACATAATAAATTGAAATCTAATTGGTAAAAATTTTTCACGTACCGTTATTTCGGAGACGCTGTACAGTGTATGATATATTTCGTATTATATTTTATATTTTTGTATTGAACTTATTTAGATTTAATGGATCAAACAATAGCAGACCAAATTCATTCAGATCAAACAATTACGGAGGCGGGCGTTCCAATTTTAATAGACGATCAAATGGAAATTCAAAACATAATTTGACAGCGGAAGAGTTAGATAAACAGATGGACGAATATAACAAAATGGTTAAATTATTATTTTATACAACTTGTATTTAGACTGACGATTAATATGGATAAACTTGTAATAATAAATTTTAATACTTTGTCAATTTGATTTTTTTATTATAAACCGCAGATATATACAAATTTCTATTAATGTTGTATATCTACTTTCTCTTCGTTATAACATTAACATGTTCAATGTCCATAATTAAAACATTTGTGTGACTTGTTCTGCGTATAAATTAGCTAACTCCAGAGCAGTGATTTGTAACCCTTTCGCCGCGGTAATATGGTGAACACCAAAATATCAATCAATTGTATGCATTTCATCTAACATCAAATGTTAATAATAAATAATACTTTCTGTTGCGAAATAATGTTTACATTTGGGATAAACATTTTATATTATCACTGTTTTTGGTGAACTTTAAGCTTTATTAATTTCTCTTGATAGACTACGATGTATTACGTCTGCACTAACAAAAATTTCCATGGATTGAATGGAATTCAACAAGACAATGCAAAACCGCATTTTAAAAAAGATGATGCAGAAATGCTGGAAAAGGGATCGAAAGATGGGGTTTCCAGTATGTTTAAAAACCAACCACCTAATACTCCGACATGAAATTAATGAATCTCGGGTTAATCAAAGTCGTTCAACATTAACATTCTCCGAAGACCATTGATGAACTGATTAACTGCGTGAATAATGCTTTTAATGAGCTACACCCAGATGAGCTGGATAATGTATTTTTAACAGTTCAGCAATGCATGGAGGAGACGATGCTTACGAAAGGGAGAAATCAGTATAATTTGCTTCATATCGGCATAGCAACAATGGTACTGTATCCATATTTATCACTTGAAAACTAGAAGCCATCATTATGGCTCGGCAAATATTAATGAGCATACCCTGTAAAATTGAAGACTTTATGTTAAATAAAATGTTTCGTTTACAAAATTTGTTAATAAATAAATACAGTATTAAAAATAGTTTCAATAGTAGGATAGTATCTATAAATTTTTTGAATAATGATATAAAAGTTTGGAAATGTAAACATTATTTTGGAACAAAAAGTCATGATAATATGTAAACATTATTTCGGAACGGATGGAGTAATTATAAAAGTAGTTAATATATTTAAGATGACCAAATAACAGTATTTTTTTATTATGATTTGATGTTTTTAATCTGCACATTTTCGTATATCAATGTTTTTTTCTTATCTACATTTAAGGTGCACAGCAAATTTTTTTCTATTTCACAAATGCACCTGAACTTAAGAAACACTGCTCCAGAAAGTAGACGTATTTTTTTGATAATTTGAGCGACAGATTTGTTAAAATAAGTGTTAAGTAAATAATAAGTTGTAAGTTAAGTATTTTTAGATTTGTATAATTTTTTGGTCAAAGAAAAGTGAGATACATTTCACTCTGTAAACACAAATTACCTTTTTTAAATATAAACGCAAAACTAATGGAATCTCAGTATACACATAAACCTGTATGTTAAAAGCACAAATTGTAACAATGAAATGTCTAGAACAATCTAGAAAATTGCATTTTTGGTTACTAAATTTAAAAATATAGGTTTGGAAACAACCCCTCGGCAGATTTAGCTACTGATTGTACAAAGTACATGATAAACACGTTATTTATACAAAAACTAAATTCGAAAATAATAAATTAAATTGCAGACAATATAGGCCATTCGTTCCTACACTTTAAACGCCACGGACTCATTATATCCAAAAAAATTTTTAATTGAAAAAGTAATTTAATGCTAAAATTAAAAGTTTAGATCAATTACGAAATATAATTAAGCCATAACTTTTGCCATAAAATATAATAATGCTACAATACATTGCATATGGCTACCATTTGATCTCAATTAGATTTATACTTATAAACAATATTGAATGTTGTTTGTCAAGTTAAGAATATCTAGGAAACTTTAAACATTATGAAACTTAATTAAAAAATTATATTTAAATATGGCGGATAAAAATTTTAATAAAAGCGACATGGAGAGAGTCGGTTATTTTCAGGAAATGTCATATATAACCGTAAATGATCCTTACAAAGCCAACAATAACTGTAAATTTTATTGTATTGATTATTTTTTATTAATCGTGTTTAAATTATATATAAAGTAACAATTTTGTATCATTTGTTGAGAGATATTTGAATACGTTATGTAAAACTAAATATTACATAGTACAATTTAACTCCAATGCATGCAAAGGAAAACAACTAATGACTAGTAATAGCAAACCTATATCAAACACGCAATCTGGTTATTTCAGTAAAAAATTTGATAGAATCTTGGAAGGTGAAGCGTATACAGATAAAATTAAACTGAAAAGACAATTTCGCATCAAAGAAAAAAGAAAGCAGGTTGGCAAGACTTTTATACCGAATAATTTTGAAAAACTTAGGTACATAATATATATAGATATGTTCAATGAAAATTTTTCATGGACCCAGGACACCATATTGGACATATTGGCTCTGATTAACAATCAAATTTTTATTAAATTTATTACCAATGTATAATATCATGTTAGATTATATTACTCCGTGTTTTTCAAATTGCCCATATAGTTTTTGATTAATCTGTTTTAACTTATATTTGATATTTACCATATTATAAAATTTTAATAAACTTAATAAATAGGAGTGGAGTCGGGTGTTATTATGGAACATTTGGAGGTCCATTCAAAAATTTTTCAAACGCAATGACAATAAAAAGAAAAAATGGACCAGAATTGAAAAACATTATCACTCAGCCACCAAAAAAAGGAACTGGATATGGGTAATCATTATACTATTATTGTATATTTAATTTATAAAATTTTCAGTTACGTTAATGTAGCTTTAAATAAATATTATGATCACCAACCAGACCCATATGATCGTGCCAATAATCTCTATAAAGTAATTAGTTTATTAATCTCATAATTTATGTAATAGAATATTTTTAATGCATAGAATCTATTCAGGGGTTGTCAACTTTTTTTAAAAGAAGCATATTTTTCTCTTGTAATTAATTACGCTTAATTTTTCGTATTGTACTTAAAAATTTTTTTAAAATTTAAAAGATGAAAGTGAAATAATTTTTGCATTTGAAGGATTATATGACAATTTTTCATAGGGTGCTGATAATTTTGATCTACTTTGCAGGGATGCTAATATTTTGTGTTTGTGTCTTAGAGGTTTTATTTCTTAGATATAGGTAATAACTGTATTAATTCACGATATTTATAATAGCAAGAAGTGTTAGCTGAAAAATCCCGAACAAAAGGACCTCCATTTAAACTCAATATGCACCCAACAGATTTTTTCGATGGCGATGTTTATAAAGGAGAAAAAATGATTTCAAAAACAGATAAAAACTATTCGTTAAAAAATTTCAAACCATTTCGACCAAGCCATCCATCAAAATCGGTATATATTGCATACAATCTATAAAATACAGTATTACAATATGCTGACTGAGTTTCTGAAAAAAAGGGTTGTTAGATTATATATAACATTTTTTTAAGTATACCACATTCTGGAGTATGTTGGGCGGGTAAAAATATGATTTTAGTACATGATAAAACAATTATGAGATCGTGATTCGCGAACACAGAACAATGAGAAACCTTTTATACTCTAACATGTAACGGGTAGAAAACCGTACCAAACCCATATACACATATATACATATACATACATATACATACATATACATACATATATATACATATGTACATGTACATGATATACATATAATGACCGAAATATAAAAAATGTACACATTTAATAAACTATTAAATGATGCTATGTTATGTTATCTTTATCGCCCCATTTTCCTAAATGTTGATCTAATCTAAGAATATTCATTGGTTCCATACTTTCGAATTTTCTAAATTTAAATTAAATTTTAAACAGATGCCCATCATTTAAATATTAATATTATTTTAGTCTGGTGGATGCAAGGCAGGTACATTCAACATTTATCCGTCTCATTCTAACGATAAATACATTGATACGTATAAACTTAAATTATCAAACAAATCCGATAGACTCCAAAAAGTGTTTATGTATTCATCTAAAGATAAATCTAAAAATACAACATCTATTATTAACAAATATATTAATAGGTTATTCAATTAATATTAATTTACCTAATCAATATTTAGAACTGTCAATTCTTCCAATTACAAGACTATCAAGCCATTAACAATTTATTAGCTCGAATACATTTTAATGTCATTTTGTACACTTTTATTTGTTATATTGACAATTTCTCGCGGCCTAATAAAATAATATTACTGGACGAAATTTAAAAAAGTGATAATTATCATTATATATCTATTATACATACACTCACCCTATATGTGTATATGGCTCATGTATTACTTTCATCAACTCGTTACATGAAGCCAAAAATTTTCCACAACAAGTGTAAATAGCTATTTTCAATCGTAGCTTTCTAGTTATCTACATTTTTTGAAAATTTTTGGGCTACCCTTATACTACATTTCATTAACTACACAATGTAAACGTTATAAAACGTCATATGGATGGTTATATTCACGTTCAATTTTATAATAACGTTATATACATGTACTACGTAAAAACAGCACCTAGCTCTGCCGAGGGCACATTTTTATTCTACCAAAAAAATAAATTCACGTTGAAAATTTAACTTAAAAATCCAACTATTCACTACTATCAATCCTTTCAAGGAGTGGTTCCCAAACTTGTTTCAGGTGGAACGGTCATATCACATTATTTTTTACTTTGAAGTGAATTATTCCATCTTAATTTTGTATTGTTAACATTTGCGTAAATAATTTTTAAAATAATTGTATGCCATTTTTTTAATTTATAAGACAGAATGAGTGTATAATAATAAAAATAAAGTAAAAACAGTCCAATCCTAAAAATTGTGATAAATAGCATAAATTCCAGAAAAAATAAAATTATAAAAACCTATTTTGTCATTTTCAATGTGATGATATATATTCAGTACCAATTTAATAAATACACTTAATGTACTTAAACATATCAATTACGTATCAATAATTAACGGAATCTTCACTTTATAAACATATTTCAGGTGAACTTTACCAATATTGCAAATTATTGGAATAAATATAAAAATAACAATAAAAAAGTTTTATTACTTTTAGTAATCATTGTAGTTTTAATTTATAATTGAAACAAAATGTTTTGAAAATGAGAATTTGAAATTTAAAAATTGCATAGCAATGAAAAAAATTTCGAAGGAATAATTTATATAGATTTTGACTCATATTTCTTTATTGGAAATCTGTAGACGTTCAATGCACATTTTTTGTTAAAATTGCAGGATCAATATTTACATTTTCAAATTTTATTTTAATCGAAATATTTAAAAAATATTGATTGATAATATATTCAAAATTATTTTTCACCAAGAATGCGTAAATTTCTAGTGTTGAAATTTTGTATTTATATTAACTGGAATAAGTTCTATCAGAATAATGTTTTTTTTAAATTTTCGGACTGTTAATTATTTCACATTTTTTGTTTTCATAAAACATTCGAAAATGCACATCGAAAAAAAAATATATGAATACTAAAATGCTTTTTTGACTGTGAAGATGTCACTTATTCAGATTGAAATTTTTTGTGTATGTTAACAGGATACAACTGTAAAACCTGTATAATTTTTTATATTATGAGGTTGTTTTCATTAAAAAAAAAAGTGTAATTTGTGGTTTTGGCCCTGAAAATATATTTTTTTTAATTTAAATTTGTGGTAATAGTTATGATTTTAAAATCCGTATCAGAGTGTATATTTTTTTAAATTCTCAAACTCGTTTGATTTTCAAAAAAATTGACAATTGGGCTTTTTACCAGTAAGATGTGAGATTGGGAGGTTGATATTTATCTTACTAACACCTGGAAAAAACTGTAATAGAAATCTAGACTTTATAAAATTCTAAGACTGGTAATTATTGAAATAAACGATAACACATACACGCATACAAACAAAGCATATAAGTAAGGATGTAAGTTTATAATAAATCCAAGAAAAATTTTAAAGGTTTCAGAAATTGTTTATCAAATGTCCTATGGTGTGTCAAATGAATATTTTTGGCACTCACCACAAATTCGCATGGATTAGTTTAAATTATAACAGTTTTAACGGTTAATGTGCATGGGATATGTGTAATACAAATATTGTGCATACCACTGTTATAATTATAATAACAGTATATTGTACTGTATGTAACTGTAGAGCTGTTTTAAATAAAAAAAAAGTGTCATTTAGGGTTTTGGCCCTGAAGATAAAATTTTTTTAAATTCTCCAACTCGTTTGATTGTCAAAAAGAGGGACAATTGATGCAAATAGCATAGCATATTATATAAGTAAGAATTACATAAAGGTAATTTTATTTTTTAAAGTACAGTTTGTAATAGTTTAACCATTACATCAGCGAAAGGAAATTTTAAGGTGAATTAATGCATTTTTAAATTCGTCTAGGCATACTCTTAATTAATGTTTGATCAATTCTTTAATTTTTGGATGATTCTTCCATACAAGGTTAATACGGTTAATTAGTTCCATTTTGGAACCAATTTTTTTTACATACTTAATTTTAATATATTCCATGTTTTATAAAATATTTTGGGCTCATATCTGCAGCGTTACCATGCCAAGGAAGACGCTTTATGTTGACGGTTTTGAAGAATTTCTTTACAGACCGTGCAATGTGACGGAGCCAGATCTTGTTGAAAAATATGATTAACATTGTTTTGCCATTGTGGATGTTATTAAAGACTGTATTAATATTCATCCACAATGTGGATTCCACATATTTGTATTGGTCCATGGCACCATTAATTACAAAAATGGGACCGGGTCCTGAAACAGAAATAGCTGCCCACACCATACTTTTTGAAAAGAAATTTTACTGTATTTGATATACAATCTCTTCACAACGCTTTTGTCGATATTCTCCATACATTTAAATGTCGATTATCTATGATAGTAACCATTGATTCATCAGAGAATATTACCTTGGTAAAAGTGGTTTAAATATGTGATATGTGTAAATTTATAAATATGTGTTTAAACAGTTTATTAAAGTTAAATTTTCATTGTTTTCTGTATTAACTTGTTCGTTTTCGAATATATTCGATATTTTTTTTGAATTTATCAGATTTAGCTTTCTTGC
>LWCA01000838.1:0-16748 GCA_001642005.1 Intoshia linei | reverse complement strand
ATTGTTGATAACATAGAAATTGAAATTGATTTCAGTGGTCCTATTTATAAATTTTTTTCAGAGAATGATGATATTTTGGATATTACCGGATGTTATAAAATGGAACTGGAATTACTGTATCACAGTTTAATTGGATTCCTAGTTGACCATAGAAGACAAGGTCCTTCACCTAAAATTAAAGGGGTAGATCCATTAATTTTGACATTGTTCTGGCTAAAAACCGCTACAACTATGCGAGTCATCACTAAGATATTTGGATTAAGTAGCGTACAAACAGTTCAGAAAGCAATTGATAGAATGAGGGCTTCACTGTACGATTGCCTAAAGAACAAATGGTGGGAAAATAGAAAACGACCGATCTATGTTGGTATTGATGATTTTCCGAATGTTCTTTGTTGGGGGACTCTACAACAGTACGAATCCAAAAACCATGCAATGGCGTAGTCAACCATAAATTATATTGGGATGGAAAGAATGGAACATATGGCTTAAAGCTTAAATTTCGAGTTTTGTAAAAAAATAATTGAAAATTCCCATTCAAGAATTTAAAAATACCTCCCATGTAAGATTTGGTATAAAAATTATCCTTCAAGGTTTGGTCAAAAATATGTTCATAATATGCAATTTTAGACTTATTTACCGTTTCCTGTTGTGAAATGTCAAATGTTGAAAAATTACCGACCTTTCCGAATCTAAACAACGACCAAATAAGTTCAAAACATTAAATCATTTCATAAAATATTGATTATATTGATCTAATTCGTAGAAATCAATTCGACGGTTCTAATGAATTGATAATAAAAATATTGACCATTATATTTATTAGGTGGATAATCTCACAAATTGTCATTTTCATAGTAGTTTTATAATAGTTGAACTGTTTACTATTGAGATATTACAATAAATTTAATTTGTAAACAGTACTGATAAAAATAACTGAATACAACCGAGTTGTCAACAGTTAAATTCAAATGTTCCGAGTACTTTCGAGTAAAAACGATAGTATTTAGTTTTGAAAAATTTTATCAAGTGTATATAATTTTCATGGACCCCCAAAAAAGTGCTGTGAACCCCGTTGAGAATGGCTGCTATAGACCAAGGAATTATTCATTCTTTTAAATCTAATTATAGAAAAAATTTTTTAAGAAATTAAATGGATCAAATAAAGAAATTCAAATTGTTAAATGCTCTTCCACTTATAATTGAATCATGGAATACTGTATCAGTTGATACAATAATCAATTGTTTTAGTCATGCATATACAAACTGGGAATGTAAAAATAATTATATGAAATGTGAAAATGCGAATATATCGATGAAAAATGCAATTATATATAAAAATTTGATAGAATTTAATAATGATATAGCATTCTATGATATTCTACCTATATGTGATGACAATTATTGTCAAGATGACATATTTTTGGAAAATATTTTCATCAGCAACGATTCTGATGACATAGAGGAATTGAAAAATAAAACAAATAAAACTGAATTAATTGGTTTTGCGGGTGCTCTTTACCATATTGAAAAATTAGAACTCTTTTTCCTTCAATCAAATGGTAAAGATGTTAAACAACTCAGTGCCTTAAGGCAAAATCTATTCGAAATGAAGAAGAAGTCAGTTAAAATAACTGATTATTTCCTAAAAAATATTAACAATTAAATGTAAATCAATGAATTAACATTATTTGATTTTAGCAATACATAGTTCATATATTATTTAGCAGAAGAATTATATTCGTCATTATAATTACAATGTCAATACGATTCCAGTGATTCTAAGACTTTTTGAGTAAAATCCCATGAACATAATGTTTTTAATTCTCTCAAAAGTTATATCATTTAATTGTTTTGTATGTACACCTCATATCTTCCGGTCATTATAGCTTCATTGAGAGTTTTCATAATATGTTGCTTGTTTGAAAGGAAAATTTTGTTAAAAGGGTTAAAAAAAATTAACTAATTCACAAATATGTTGAATCTACAAATGTGTATTGTAAAGTTACGAATGTCGAAAAATTGATAAACTCTGTTAATATTATGGGTCAATATAAATTGATCGTAACCTATAATTATTTTTACATTTCTAATATTTTCGTTAACTTCATTTAACGAATATGCCATTTTTACGTTTTCCCATTTTCGTTAAATGAGATTTTGACTGTACTAGGTATATATGCTTCGAGGAGCACTATATTACATGTTATGTTCATTAAATATAAATTAGGTGAATCCGTAATGTCAGAACCCGGTAAAAAGGGTGAAATGGTAGACGTTTTCGTTAAATATGTATATTCTATTATAGGGGCGTGTTGGTTTACCTGGAAATAGTGGAAAAGACGGTTCCAAAGGTGAAATGGGTATTGATTAATTTGTACTTATATTGTTTTTGATAAAAAATTAATTAATATTTAAATACAGGTCCAATGGGGTATCAAGGACCTAAAGGAGAAAGAGGGTATCCCGGATATAATGGAGCGAAAGGTGACGACGGTAGAATTGGATTTGATGGAGCAAGAGGAGAGCGTGGGGCAAAGGGAGATGATGGACTCGATGGTATAACGGGCATGAAGGGATCTGCCGGCATGAAAGGAGAAATAGGTAGAAATATAATATAAAATGAATGAATATAATCAATAATGATTAAAAAATTTTAATATTATATTATATTATATTTTATTAAAAATGTTTTGAAAATGAGAATTTGAAATTTAAAAATTGCGTAGCAATGAAAAAAATTCCGAAGGAATGAATTATATAGATTTTCACCGATATTTCTTTATTGGAAATGTGTAGACGTTCACTGCACATTTTTTTTGAAACTGTAGGATCAATTTGCATTTTCATTTTTATTTTAATTCGAAATATTTGAAAAATATTGGTTGATAATATATTAAAAATTATTTTTCACCGGAAATGCGTAGTTTTGTGGGGTTTAAATTTTTTATTTATATCAATTGGAATAAGCTCTATCAGAATAACCTTATTTTTTTAATTTTCGGACAGTTAATTATTTCACATTTTTTGTTTTAATAAAATATTTCCAAAAAAAAATATGATTATAATATATAAATTTTTAGACCGGGAAGTCGTAATTTATTCGAATTAAAATTTTCTGTGTGTGTTAACAGGATAACAACTATTATTAACATATTATTAACACATACTATTATTAACAACTATACCACCTGTAATTTTTTGAAATTATAGGGCTGTTTACATTAAAAAAAGAAGGGTAATTTGTGGTTTTGGCCCGGAAGATATAATTTTTTTAAATTTAAATTTAAATTTATGATAAGATTTATGGTTTCAAAATCCATATCAGCGTATATATTTTTTTAAATTCTCCAACTCGTTTGATTTTCAAAAAGAGGGACAATTGGGGTTTTTGACCCGTAAGATGTTAAATTGGAAAGTTGGAATTTATTTTATTAAACGTCCCGGAAAAAACTGTATTTGAAATGTGGCCTTTATAAAATTCTAAAACTGTGAGTTATTTTAATAAAGTGGAACACACACACACAAACAAAAATTGCATAGCATATTATATAAGTTAGGATATAGATTATACACCATTTAACATAAATGTAGGAGTTAAAGGAGAAAGAGGTAGTATGGGTTATAAAGGATCGATAGGTTTACCAGGATATGGAGAACAGGGCCGTCCCGGTCCAAAAGGAGATAGTGGCTCTTCAAGTAAATATTTCCTAAATTAAATGATATATGCGTTTAGTATTAAATCAATGTAAAATTTTAAATCCATGTTCTCATTATTGCCACACCACGCTGGATTCATTTTATTGTACTTGCCCACATGGATATAAAATATGTCCAGGTAAATAATATTGAAATGTATAATATACCAATAATTTAGCTCAAAACGATAATTTGTTTAGAAAGCGTCGACAAGCACTGCATTGTAAGATTGATTTAATATTAGTAGTGGATTCATCTGGCAGTGTAACATCTACAAATTTTATAAAAGAATTGGAATTTGTTAAAACTCTTATTACTGATTTCCAAAATGAAATTATGAGTGATGCTATGAGGGTTGGGTTTCTTACATTTGGTAGTGATATCCAGTTGGAATTTAATTTAAATGATCACGTTCGAAACCCCCAAGCAATGAAAGACGATATTGAGGATACATATTATATGAATTCGAGCACTTACATGTATCAAGCTTTAGAATTTGTATATTCTTCAATGTTCAATATTAGAAAGGGGGATAGGGCTGATGCAAACAATGTTTTAATTTTTCTAACAGATGGTACAATTTTTATAACGTGGTTAAGATTAATAAATATAGGTGAACACAAAGAAAATAAACACACGAATTTGGAAGTTTCTGATATGGCCGCTAATCTAAAAAATGCAGGAGTCACCATTGTTGTTATCGGAATTGGTTCAAATGTACAAAATTACAATTTGCTGGACCAAATTTCTTCGGAATTCAACAATTTGTACATAAATGACTTTAGTTTGCTGAACAACATTCAGATTAATGTTGACCATGAAAAGTGTACAACCAATTCAAATACTGGAATAACTACAACTACATCATATACTACTCTACTTCCAACCAGTCCGCCTCTAGATAACAGTATATTTTAAATATTAAATTAACTATGATTTTAATCTTGTTGATGATATTTGAATTAAAATAATATTTTTAGGGTGTCCAATACCTCAAAAATACTGCGATGGTATATATTGTAACGTCAAATGTAAATTTTAATTAGGTAAAATTGTTTGCCAAAGTTGTGGCCAAGTGAATCGTGGATCCGCTCTCACTGTTTCAAATCTCATGTGCTTTTGCGAATTACAAAACGGTGCCGTATTTCCTTTGAATGGAACTCAGTGTATAGGTTAATAATCTTTTTTTATTATTACATTCCTTATTTTTAGATGTCAATGAATGTGCCTATAAGAACGGAGGTTGCGAACATTTTTGTTATAATTATGCCGGTACGTATTCCTGTGGTTGTCAATCAGGTTACGAATTGGGGAAAAATAAAGAATCTTGTCATGGTTTATTTTTAATGTTATAAAAGTTAAAATTAAATTATAGATATTAATGAATGTGAACAAGGTATACGAAGATGCTCAAATCAATTTATATGTGTAAATACAATCGGAAATTATAAATGTGTTGACACTGTTGAGGGTAAATTTAATTTAAAATTCATTTAAGATTAATTAAAATAGGATCAATTACAAATCCGTCCATTATTGATACTGATGAAGCAAATAAACATGTACCATCTAAAAAAATGATCATTATTACAGTTTCATTGGTTATATTGAATGCATTTATAATCATCACCGTTAGCGTAATTTATTGTATTCGACGTAACAGAAAACTACGGTTAAGTAGCAATGATACGGACCATCAAAATCAATGTTTTGATAATGATTCTGTAATTTACAATAGCTCTGCCAATAATACCATCAGCTCCATTGATCGAAACAGTTATGTTATGACTTCACATATTTGAAAATACTAATACATTTATTTATTAATGTATTAAGTTTTAAATAAATTTATATCACACAAGTTTTCGAATCATGAATCAATTCATTCTCTAATTATAATTATATTTAATTTACGAATAGTTTTGATATTTTGAGGTTGCAATTTATAATACTTTTAATTTTAAAAAATCATACAAGAATATGTGTTTTTAAAATTTTAAGACTCTTTTTATTTTTTGCATAAAGATAATTTTTCTTATCAATTCGATAATTTGATCATCAATAAAAAGATTCAATTTATATTTTTTCAGTTATATGAAAAAAACCAATTAATTAAAAAATTAATATGTAGCAAACAATTAATTGGTTTATACAAAATAATTGATTGCAATCAATTATTTCCAATCCCTGCTAGTAACATCAGTTAAAGTTAAATTATCGCACTTAATTTTGTTCATAATCGAAAGGAGTTTCCGAAAATATCGATATTGATAGTTAAACAAATTAATAGTTAAATGTTAAACATTGAAAAATTTAGTAGAATTAAAACCAGAAACAAATATAAATTATTATTATAGATAAAAATATTTAATAAACATAATACACGTATAAAAATTCCAATTTAAATACATTATATGCGTTTGGCTTCTAATAATTATTTTGCCCCCTGGCTGAAAATCTTAGATCCGCCACTGCCTTAGGATCTAATGTATAATACAAACTGAATGGAAATACACTAAGCTTTGAAAAATTATTTATTAATTATTTTGCATAATTGTAATATTTTGTTTGCTTTCAATCGAAAAATATTCTTTCTTTCTTGCCTTTTTTGTGCATCTTTAAGTCTTGAACCAAATGTTTTCCAAATTTTAAAGCAATCATTAGTCAAATTTCTAATATATATTTTAGTTAATCCATTTTCTCCCAAGCCAATTTTTTATAACTTCGATTTCAACAAAATTTTTGAAATAATTCTGAAAAAAATCATCATGCTTAAAAATGTTGATCATGACTAGCAATGACTAAAATCTCTATAAAAAGTATATTCTGAAAAATATTTGCACATAATCTTTTTTCAGTGTTAAGCAGTACAATACATTGCAGTGTACATTAGAAATCCATCTTAAAATTAAAAAGTGGGCATTCGACCTAACTATTCGCTGTTTATACGAATTACATTCAAACTAGTACTTTATGTAAGCAAGAATATACCTTTTCCAAAAATTAACGGCAATAATCATCTTTATATCATTTTTTTCAATTTCAACTTTAGTAAAGGATTTCATTATCTTGAAACACTTTTTAGTCAAATAATAATTGTGGACATTTGTTAATTCATTGAAATAATTGGATTGTAAATGGACATTCTGTATATAATAGAGTAAAATATATTATATAATCAATATTAATATTTATTATATAGTACTGAAATTTTTGACTTTAGGGTTTCTAAGCATAGACCATGGGTTTATAAAAAATGTTATATGTATGCTTTGGAATGCAAAATTTTAAATGACATGAAATAAAAGATACCTTTTTAAAAGCTCCAAGAAACTTCACTTTTATTGATCTTTCATAGTGACATTTTGCCAATATACTTTTATTTTGAACATTACATCTAATATTTCTTTTCCACATGTAAAAATATTTTCTAGTTAAATAATATGATTTATGACAATAAAATAAGTACAACTGAATGTTCAAGAGATAAATTTGATGAAATTTTATATATTGTTGCTTTTTATACAATACAAAATTTTTCCAAATTTTTAATGATCGACGTATCAAAAATTTAATGTGCAATGATTTTGCAGTGTCAATTTGTTGTTTGTATTTTTGGATGGCCTTCTTACGCATTAATTTCTCTTGTTCTGTATTTATTAAATATTGTTTCAAAGGTGAAACGTAATTTTTTCTTCTTTCAATTTCCAAAATTTGTTCATATTGTTCTTTTTTTAAGATAATTTGCTAAAATAATTTACATGTTGTTACATCTTAATAATTATAACTTTTTTTTCAAGTCTTTTTATAATAGTTTCTTGTTTGATTTTACTAAAATTTTTTCTTCTCAGTTTAGCTTTTTCATTCATATCTATAATAATAAGTTACTAACTATAGAGTGGTTTTTAAAATGATTTAATTTTCATACTTTTTAAAAATTGTAAGTGTCTTTTGTCAGTCTTGGCAATATGCTTCCGAACTATAGATTTGACACTAAACAAATAATATAAGGTGATAATGAACGTGTACGGTAAATTAAAGGGAAGTTTGTGATTTTTACAAGGTTTTTTATTTTCAATGTTTGAGATTGTTTCAATTTTGTTGATATTTTTAATTCTATCAGATTCTTTAGTAATTATTATTGTAAAAATTGGTCCATTTTCAATTTTGGAGGTAATATTTTCAACTTCGTTTTCGGTTGACGTAGCTAAAATAATAATATATACATTATATTGTATTTTATTATATAGTTTTAATAGATAAATCAAATATAAAATATAAAGATAATTCTTGGATAATTATAGAACTATACATTGGTAGTTGGATTAATTATAATTGTACTTATGAACATTTATAAATAACTACGTTCAAAGCTTTGGATTGCAGGATTCAATATCTTTATTCCACTTAATTTCATGTCTATTTTCATTTTTTGTTTTTTGATAATGTTTTGGATTTTTTCTACCTTTTGTTTGGGTTTTTTATTAAATTTTTCCCTTTTCGCAACTAAATTTAAAAAAATTGTTATTTGGATAAATATTGTACATTTACCCACTTCTTTTTTTGGTTTATTAAAACATTTTTCAATTTGGAGCATATTCATATTTTTTTTTGATTTAATTTTATTCTTTATTACATTAATTTTCGCAAACCTTCTCCATTTAATAAAATTTTTATTTAGGATTGTTTTATTGTAATGATTTTTTGCAATGTTATTATTCCTAAATATAAATTATAATATTAGAGAGCGATTCGTAAATAATTATAATAATAAAATTTACAGATCAGGTAAGCACAATCGTTTTTATCATGTATTTGCAATATATTACATTTGCAATATATTTGCAGTATAATTATCCTTAGTAAGGATTCTTTACTTAAATAAATACATTTTTGATGAAAACGTGTCTGTGTAATTATTTATATAATAAACAAAAAGTTCCAGAACTTTTATAACCAAACATTCCAAGTCAGTTTTTTTGGTGGAAACATTAACAAAAATTTAAAAATAAAAAATGCCACCTTCGACTTCTAACCCCAGTTACGCTTTTTTTAAAAATAAATAATTTATAAGTTCTGATACTTAATTTAAAAAATTAATATTTCTTTCCATTTTTACTATACCCTTAATTCCTTAAGGTAGGGGTGGCCAATTTTTTACATACCTTGCGCCAATTTTTTTTGTGAAACTCCGGCTACTAATAAAATCTATACGTATAGAAATATAACTATTTTAATTTTTTTACAATATAAAGATTAGGGCTGTTCGTTTTTTACAAAAATTGATTTTTGTTGAAAATACCCTATACCACGCTGAAGAAGGTATTTAAAAACCCGTAAAAAATATATTTTTAAAAAAATTTACCATAAAAACATTAAGCGGTTTTACATTTTAAGGTTTTCTCGCGCTTTTTCTCATTTTCCTTAATTGGTGCCAATGATTTTATTTTAAACATAGATACGATTAATGTACGACCCACTAAGATATATACCAAATTTGGAGAGAAAAAATAAAATATTTAACCTCACAGGACGTTTTTTCCATAAAATGGGGTTTTTGTAATATTGGTTAAATATAATAATTCAAAAATTTATAATTACCAAAAATTTATTTTAACTGTGAAAATTTGACTGTGTCGTTATGAAATTCAGTTATTTACGTTTTAAATATATTTTAATAAAAAAAAGTAATATGAACTCCGAGCTAAAAAATTGAACGGTGTTTATTCTAATCGATTAATTTTTATAAAAATTGTATGACGATATGTAAAATGTGACACAGCTTCGTGACAGGTGAGTGTAGTTTTTTTTGTATTATTACAAATACTTAGTAAAACTGGTCGCTTTTAAATTTTAACAAATATTCTGAGTTGATCAAAATCGACAACCACTGTAGCACATAAATTTTATCAATTCTAATTGAATTATTAAATGTATATAAAAATAAATTAAAAAAAAAAACAAAAAAAAATAATTTTTAACTTCTCGCGAGTCGCGACTCCCGTTTCATAAACCATGCTTAATGTATTACTTTTCATGTTTTATTGAAGATAATTTTGACATTTCTTCTTTATTTAATTTTAATATCTAAAATGGATAATATTAACATAATTTAAAGAATCATATTAATATGATCAACTTAAAAATTACTTTCATATTTCGGAGCCATATATGAAAGAATTTATTCAAACGTCGATAATTACACAACATTGTAAAATTCATAATCTTTATCTTTTTGTGTACAATATATTGCAACCAAAAATTAAAAGTACTTCTTTTAATCTAATTAAAAATTAAAATCACTACCAAATTAAAAAGTAAAAATGTTTTTAAGCTTTGTCAAATAAAAAAATTTAGAATTTACTAACAATCGGATAAAATGTACTAATTTATATAAAAAAGATAAGCCTTGGATAGGTATAAGGGGTTATATGACACTACAATTCGTTTCCAAAATTTTTTTGGGGCCCTATTCATTATTTTCGGTGGTCTCGAGCTTAGTAAGTTTAACTCTGTTATTAGCTTTATAAATTATTATTAATGTATTAATATATAACCTTCATATTCGATATTTTTATTTTGTTTTCAACGTCGTGTTTTCTTTTTTGTAATTCATGTTGTTTTGTAATTTGTAAATGCAAGCATTTTTCATGTTCATCTTGGCACTGTTTATATTTTTTTAAATTTGTCAATTTTTCACTATATAACGTATCAATTTCCTGATGAATCAGACTAAAAATTTATGAATTACTCTTATTATTTTTTACTTAAATTTTTTATTTTTTTCAGTTTCTCGTTCTTTATCGAATTTTGACTTTAATTTATTAAAAATACCATCAACTTGTTGCATTTGTTTAATAATTTCATTTTCTTCAATTTTAGACTTCTGTATTTATAATTTAAAATTAAAATATACATATAAAAATGTAAATATAAATAAATGTACCCTTTTTATCAATATTTGAGCTTCGTGTTCTATTTCTTTGTTAATTTTTAACTTTTGTTTGTTTTTATCATTTTCTTGCCTTGAACGTTTAATCTAATGTTTTGAATGGTAGGTGTATATTAAATCCTTATTACCATTTTTTGCCTTTGTTCTATTCTCAAATGGTTATTTGAGCTTATTTTATGATTAGAATACAAATTTAGATGATTTTTGGCTATACACATCATATGTTTCATTAAAAGATTTACGTCTAGAAGCCATTTAAAAATTTAGAAAAATTGAATTGAAAAACAATTACCGTCCCCATTAGATTTATTTCCAGATAATTCCGGCTTTTTACATTGCATGGTCATGGATAAACTATTTTTTATATTCATTTTTATAATTCCAATATTTATATATTGTGATTAGTTCAAAATTCATGAAAATTAGTGTTTATTAATACGTAGAAACATGTGGTAAAATTTGATAAACAATAAATAAATAATCAAATGTAAAGTTTCATAATTTTGTATAAAGTCGAATTCTTAGAAATTGTACTGTTTGGATTAGAAAAGTTATCCAAATCCAAATTATTTCGGTGCATTTGTAAATGATATGAATTATACATTTTTAAATTTATAATTTGTCGAGTATTAGGGTTTTTTGGAGTAATAATCAGATTATTAAGTATTTTTGCTTTTTTCGTGTTTTGAACAACCAGTAACACAAGATTAATACCTGAATTATAATCATAAATATCTTGACGAAAATCTTTGTAAGAGTCGAGCAGAATATGCAAAAACGTACAGTTGTAACACCCAATAAATGCATTTGATGCTACAATGGATGATTTTGTTGTTTTTAAAGAGTCTATACCAAATATTGCCACGTCCGAATTTAAAGCTTCCAATACTGAATCGTCCAATTTTTTCATTGTAATGATATCATTATCAATATATATCCCTCCATATTCAAGTAATATAAAAATTCGCAATATGTCAATTTGATGAGCTATTAATTTGATTTCTTGGCCAAATATTGTTGATGGAGATTTAACCTTATTTATTATTATTGAATTGTAATCAACTTTTTGAAGCAATTTTGTCCACCATTTACCGTACGGATACTGATCAGTGTGTATATAAATTTTTGCAGGCGTGTAAATTACGTAGGCGCTGATAATTGATAGATAGTTTATTATCGATAATTCTTTGTTACCAATTATTATGAAATGTACAAAAATCTTTTTTATTGGGGTGTAGTTTTTAATCTTTTTTACTAGGTTCAAGTAGAGTAATACTATTGTCAGTATAATAAACAATATAAGAAAAAATTTTTTCAAAGGCAGTTTTCGTATTATAGTCATTGATATAAATTATAATTGTAGTTATTTTTTGCAAAAATTAAAAGAATTTATTATTACAATCCTACACTGTTCAAGCAATCATTAAAACTATTCTTATGACAACATTTTTGTTAACATGTGTTTATATAATCTAAATTTTATACAACTTATTCATTTTTTGTTTTGAATGAGTATTTTCGAATATCGTTTCTAATAGTAGAAATATATAAATAATATCATCGCCGTTAGTTTAACGCAAATAATAATTTAACTTTGGTGTAGTTTGCATAATAATGCAGATCGATATGCAACACTGATCTTTATGACATAATAAATATTTTCTTATTGAATTTATTTTTTTGGTAGAATAAAAATGCGCCATCGGCAGAGCTAGATGCTTTTTGTACGCAGTACATAACAGTCAACTAGTGATATAAAATTATATATATATTATAAAAACTAATCAAATGACCTACCAATTTTTTGATACATAAAATTGTATTTTATATAATCCATACATAAAGTTACAGATCATTTATATTTAACTAGTTGACTGTTATGTACTAATTACCAACAGCATCTAGCTCTGCCGAAGGCACATTTTTATTCTACCAAAAAAATAAATTAAATAAGAAAATCTAACTTAAAAATGCTATTCACTATCATCAATATTTTAAAGCAGTGATTCCCAACCTTATTTCACGTGGAACCGTTATATGACATTACCTTTTAATTTAAAGTGAATTATTTTTTTTTGTTAACATTTGTCTAAATAATTTTAAAAACAATTATCCCATTTTTTTAATTTATTAGACAGAATGTGTGTATAATCTTAAAAATAAAGCAAAAAAAATCTTATTTAATTTGCTGCAGAATGTTATAAATTTTTTTTATTTTCGTGACAAAAACCCCTCGCGTCTTTATCTTTTTCTGTTTTCCTAACATTTTTCATAGTAAATATTATGGCAACATTTTTTTCATTGGTTCTCATGCATTTGTTATTATTTTAAGATATAACATAGATCATGTGACACTAATCATATTTCCTGTACCCCAGGTTAAGAACACATGCTATAAACTTTATAATAAATCATTATATTATATAGCATAAAGCCTTATAGTATAAAGCAATCAATTTAAAAATCCTAAATATAATTGCACTGTAGTTTTATATTGACATGTCAAATGTTTCAATTATTCTATTGTCCGGTTCGCGAATTATAAATAACTTGTTAATACTACCCGCCGATCTAAAAGTTTGCCCACCCCTGGGTTAAAGTATCAAATAAAATAAATAATAAATAAGATAAAATTTTATTTTTGAAATACATCAATTTCCTACGTATAAAGAATCCCTATCTTCAAATTTAAATTGTCTGACTATATCACCATTTCTCAGTCCATATAAGCGTTTGATTTTTTAATATTAAATCACATTATAATAAATTTACAATATTATATTACTACTATGTTTTGAATATTTAGTGAAAGAAAAATTTCCGAATTTAAAGAAAGGTAGAATTCCAGGTTTATTCATTTGACGACATATAAAAAAGCAAATAGTTTGATGACCGATTATCTAAATTACATTTATTACAATTATATTTGAATATTTTCAGAAACGAAGGCAAAATATAAATATATCAACAGAAATGTCATTTGTAAAAGAATATTATCATTGATCAGTTCACACATGACAACTTTTTCGCCAATGTATCATTCATAATTATTTATTTATTATTACAACTAATACACTGTTTATATTATTATGTATATGCAGTAGGGGTGTTCTAAAATTTTATAAATTAGGTTCAAATACTGATAAAGTTGCGTGTGATAGTTTTATGATAATCGTGAAAAGAAGAAAAATTTTTGAAAATTTTAACAACAATAATAAAATGTGAACTTGACATAAATTTGTATGGTGGTAATATAGCTTCTTTAAGAGGATTGCCTATAATACATAAAAATATCAGCTATTTATATAATACATTTAATTATGTCATCATTTCCATATTTTAAAAAAACATCTGTCATACAATGAAATCCAATTTTAAACACATAGCTTAGCTAAAAATATAATATTATAATAATAAATCTAACAATATGATAGTTTTCTCTAAATTTGTAGGACGGTCGACCGCTTATACAGCAAATATTCGATATTTATTGAAAATTATTTAATTGGAAACTCGGTGTTTAATGAATATATTTTTTTTATTTTTTTAATAAATATTTTGTTTATTTATATCTGAAAAGAATTACGTGTGGTGCAAGTTGCACCACACGTGCACCGTGCAACTACAGTGGTAAATAAAAGTTGTACTTTCATTGTGAATCCGTGTGCTGGAACTATTTCCTCGTGTGTTTTTAAATAAAAAAAATACTCGATCCCCATTCTATTCAAACATAAGTTAAATTGTATGTCTTTATGACTGAAAAAAAGTTTTAACATCATATTTTGTGAAACGTATTAATAATGGCCGTGGAAAGGTTGCTTTTACGGACATATTACCGGTATAATTCTATTCTAAATTAATATATGATATATTGCGTATCACGAGGCAGCATTTTTTACTCATGCAGCGAAAAGCTGAAAAACATTTGGATTATCCCTGAATTGTACGAATGGATAGAAAAACCATTTTATAATTTCTATATAAGGACCTACCATTTTCATCTGACTGGGTACACTGTTGGCTTTTTGCTGGTTCTACTGAAATAACTACTTAAATAAAATAAAATATTTTTTTAGAACTATTTTTTTACAACTACATTTAATAAAATGCGGTCTTTTTCGTATGTTCTGTATAAACTGTGACCTTTTCGTATTTTTAAGAAATAAGCAGTTTTTTGAAAAATAAAATGAATAAATTATAGCATATATTACTTTATCTTATACACAATATTCTATATTAATTCATTGTGAAGTTTTTATATTATCTTGAAATATAAAGTTTAAATTTAGTATTTGCTGTATGTATTAACAAGTTTTTTCACGATCAAATTTCCACTGATTACTAATTTAAATTTACAATGACAGACTTAAAATAACCTTTAGTATTTACACCGTCTTTTTAAATTATACTTACTTTTTTCGGCTCAAAATGTTGCTATTGTATGAAAGTTTTAAATGATAAAATCATAACAAGTTAACATAAATATAGTACATTAATATATTATCAACAAATATAAATTAAATGAAATTGACGGGATACCAAGGAAAACCCTGTAGTATCCAAGATACAATCGTTGTTATAAATATAGTTTAGTTATCGTCATTGTTAAAATAAATAATTAATTGAAAGTTAAAATGTCGAACATTACACTTGTTCGGACAGCCTCAACCATTGCTGTTACCAACATGCGATTTATCTATGGATGTGGATACTTGGCTGGAGGCGTTTGACAATTTCATAAAAATTCATTGGGATGATGTCAGTGAAATGAGAAAAATGGCCTTATGTAGACACAGAGCCGTTTTAAGGCATGGTCATTATGGGCTGTAGCCAGAGCCCCTCATTAAAAAAGGGCCCAAATTAATAAAAGTACTTTACATTTATATCTTAAAAAGAGGGCCCCAATTTATTAAAAAATACTTCACATTTATATTTTAAGAATCAGTTTATAAGTTTTGAAGTGTGGGAATTCAAATAGCTAGAAAGAAAATAGTTTAAAGAATCAAAGTTCTGGTAAATATTCAATTTAAAATATATTCTACAATGTTCATCATATAATATTGACATAAAAAACTGTTTCAAATGATAATATTAAACATTAAAACCTTTCTATTAAAGTAAATATTCAAAAAAGAAAGTAGGAAATCTTTGATTTTCTCTTATTAATACTCAATGAAATAAGACTTTAAGATTCCAATCAACAGTATGTCCTGTCTTCTAAACAGGGGTCCTAATTTTTTTTATCGCTTCGCTCGAAATTTTAAAGGGCCCGGCCTTTTGCTAAGCCCAGGGCCCCGAAGTGGCTTAAGACGGCTTTGTGTAGACATTGCGTGGGAAAAAAAGGTGCAATACAATTAAAAACAAAAAAAAAAATTTGCAGACATGGTTACGGATTTTATTTTATTGTAGCAACGTTACAGTTTATTCTATACTATAAACTATGAAGAATTAATTAATTCATTTTTGTTTGTCTTGTAAATAAAAAATCTTTCACATAATAAAAATAACGTGTTTGCCTTTAGTTTATGTATGAGTTGATATTAACTAAAATAAATTAAAATGTAAATAAATTTAAAATATTTCTAATTCAGTGGGCACGTTTGTAATTTAATTATAAACAGTTCGCGATAACTAGTTGAGATATAGGATTAGAGATATAGTTTAGGTTCATATTCGAATTCCATTTAAAAAAATGTATGTTTAATTTGTCTTGTCCATGAGCAATATAGTTAGCACCAATAAATTTTAACTAACTTGTTTACTTCTGTAGTCTAATCCTACCCTGACGGGACGTCACCGGATACAACCTATGAAACACACTTGATAAAAGTATGAAATTGTTTAAAGTTTAAACTACATTTTTAAATAAATTTAAAGTGTAGAAGCCCATAACTAAATATTACGCCTATTACTAAATATTAACTAAATATTATAAATATTACACTCAAAGTTCAACATGCTATTTTTGCGTTGTTAATATATGAGCTGATTTTTAAACATGCTATTTTTGCGTTGTTCGTTTATGTATTGTTTTTTAAACATCCTGTTTTTGCACAGTGGTAATTTTATTAACAGTGCAAAAATAGCATGTTATGTA
>LWCA01000827.1:0-16952 GCA_001642005.1 Intoshia linei | reverse complement strand
ATTAGTGTATAAAAATAATTTTTTTCAACGAATTAACACTTTAAATGTATATAACCATCTAATTATTCCTAAGCGGCATTGCACTTAAGATACCGTTGACACCCTACTGTCCAAGGATCTCAATTACTATGTTAAATTATCATTGTATAATTAAACACCTACTCGAATAATCGACTTCTTTACAAAATAATAATTAAATCTTACAATTGGATTGGAACAATTTGATTTTACAATTAACTACAGGCCCGGTCATTTAAACGACACAGCCGATATATTATCACGTCTTGAATTTACTAACGCTATTGTACAAAATGCTGACGTATTAAATTGGAAACATGGCCAATCGAAAGATACAGATTGTATCGAAGCCGTAAAAATACTATCACTGAACAAGAAATTGCCTAAATCAAATAAATATTATAGATATGAAAAGAAATTAAAGGCTGAAAACATAACTACGACAAACGTGTCCAGAAGAGTAAAAGTTACCACACTGACAATTATATTCCTAACAAACCAATTAAATCAAAGGAACAAAAATTATACAAACCACGAAGCGATCAAAACAGGGTTCGTAAGCCTCCACCACATCTCTCAAATTATGATACAATTAACCAGGTTAGTTCTAACAAACCAACCGATAATGCGTACATTTTAATGCAAACGAATCTCAACAATTATATTTCTTCAACTATTGACATAATAAAAAAATTAAAGTCACCTGATTGTGACATGGAACCAGGTTTAAACGAGCAGTGTCAAATGCACTACGAGTATATACTCGACTTTTGTCATAGCGAAAATATCAGCCTGTCCAATAATCCTCACATTGATGAAAAAAATTTTTTTGCCCCACATTTCTCTTATGTAGTAAATATCCATAGATATTTACTAAAGATATATTAATACTATATGTTACTATACTGTCCAAAAATCTTAATTATTATTTTAAATTATCATTGTATAATTAAACACCTAATCGAATAATCGACTTAACATACTTAAAATCAAAAAAGGCATCACGTGCAAACTGGCTTTTTCTAATAAAAAAAGTGGACACTCTAATATACATATTAAAATATTTAAAAATGTTAAATTAATAAATAGAATTTAACTTTATTTTTAGATTAAACTAATGAATAAGTTGAATAATTTAAATCCTTTAAATCTATAAAGTTTAATAATTAAATGCTATTCAAATAATAATTTATACTTTCTCAAAGTCACTTTTACAATTAGATCCTAAGAGAAGCTTTAAATTATAATTTCTTGTTACCAATAAACAGCAATAAACATAACCATTTATGAAACGTGTTCAATCTCCTACTGCTGAAATTGTAAAAAGTTCATCTTTTCTTACTAAAAATTGTGAAAATACTACATCCACTACATTCAAACGTAATGAAACACCGATTAACTCAAAAATAAATAATACTAGTTTACCCGAAGAAATCATTGTAGACACTGAAACAAATCCACAATTAAGAAATCAAATCTCGAATGAACACTAGGGTGTTAACTTTTTCACAAAACAAAAAATACAGGGTCATACATAATGAGAAATGTAACTATATTTATGATTGCTGTAATGTTAATAAAGTACATACTTTATTCTCATTATCAACACACACATTATCACTCAAATCAAATCACATTAAAATCGAATTAAATAATTTATTATAGGTTAACTTAATTAATTATTATTTAATTCAATAAATATTATAGATCACTTATCTGTTACATTAGAATTGCTGTTTTTAAAGTATAATTTTCCAAAAAGTCGGGCCCACGTCGACAAAATAGTTTCCTAAATTATATAATATATTTTTCGTAACCTTGTCATTTAGTTTATTTTCATTTTTTAAATTTCGATTTAAAATTATTTCAAATATGATGATTTATTTTTTACTTTATCGATCAAATCAGTGGAATGTTTAAATGTTGAGTGAATTTAAATTTGATCAAATACAGCTTATATGTTCATTTTTACCATTTCTTGATGTTATTGATTATGTTTTATGTAATTAGGGTTTTTAAAAATATCAATAAAATAGAATTTTTACGTTGAATTTTAAGGCATCATTTTTAATTTTTTATAGAGGTGCTGGAAATAATTGATCTGTATAACGTGGGTGCTAAAATTAAAAAAGGTTAAGAAACCTTCTCTAGAGAATGTAGGTCCTATAGGACAAATCAGTACAGCACCGAAATCTTTCAATAATTTTTATTTCAGTAGATCATATCGATATTCTAAGGGACGCTATTTTTAAAATTCTCACACAACACTTAATTTTTAACAAATATTACTTTGATAGTCCTCTTCAATTTATTTTCAATAATTTTGTAGTCTTCAATTTTTGTTTCATCTATACTTCTAATACTTGATAATTTACTAAAATTTAAAATTTAAACATACATTAATATAATATAAAAAAATAATAACTGTAATATTTAACTTATACATGTAGTACTCACGAAAATCAATGTTCGTTATAAATTGTATATAATATAGAAAGGTATAGGATTAATAATAAACTCTAAATTGAAACGTGCACAGGCCGAAATTTTAAAGTTGTTACATGTAACTTTTCGTGGACATTTTTTTAAACAAATTTCATATTTAACATTATATTTACATATGTACATAACATCGCGACGTCATATGTGTTAATTCAATTGTAATTTAATTGATTTTTGATATGATGACCAAAAGTTGGTTGTTGGATTTTCAATGGGATTTTTTTAAAGTTCATTATTTACAACTCGTAAATTACGAGTCTTCATTTATGTAAAAATTTATATATAAATATACTTTTCAAAGTTTTGAATCTTAATTTCCATTGATTCGTACATTTTATTAAATTTCTAAAATAATAAACGTAGTAAAATTATAATCAAATACGAAATAATGTACAAGGACAGAATAAATAGACCATTTTTTCTAAAATATGTTTCGCTTATACAAAATGGTCAATGTTGTTTTTAACCTTTTTTATGGGTGTAACTATAAAATTGTTATTTAGTTACTAGATATTCCGTAAGTTTTTTTCAGACCAAATGGGCCGCTTTTTTTTGTCGAAATTTTAGTTTTACCAGGATGTAACTCATTTTATACAGAAAAATTGAAATTAACGAAAATTTTAAAAAAAATTGTCCACTTTTTACAACTGATCCATGTTTCGCTGTTTATTCAATATAAAATGGCTCACTTAATCTGTCGCTATTGTATATACAACGTTTATTATATATGGGTCGGTTTCTACGGCTCTGTTGTATTTGATGTTTTACCATATTTTTGTAGGTTATCTCATTTATTCTGGTTTTCACGAAATTCAATGTTGAGGTGTATCCATAATTTTTGGTAATAATATGTAATATATAAAAAAATTTCTTAATACTTCAAATCGATTTGCTCCAAAAATTTGACTGGGTTTTGCTGAAATAGTCCCCATATGAAAAAATATGACCCCAAATATTTAAACATTAATAAAATAACACAATTTCTTACTTATTCAATCTTATCTAATTTAATAAAACGGCATTATTGTAAAATAACAGTGAAATTACTTTAATTTTTTCATTTTCAGATACTTTTTTTTCGCAAAGTATGTATCTTAAACGCTTTGAAAACTACAATACATAGTAGTAATATATGTCGCATACAAAACTGAAACATATCGAGCTCAAACAGAAGATAAGATAAGTTTATAAATGCATTTTTGAATTAATTTGTAATATATTTAGTTAAAAAACTACGGTTTCCACAAAATAAAAAAGGTATTTGGTTAGTTTTTATTTAGAATTGAATATTTATTCTGGCATAGAAAGTGATTTTAGGTGTAGTATATATATATTTTTTATTGAATTGGTATTATAATTGTAATTGGTTAAAAAACGTATCAGACAGAAAATTTATTTTTTCTACTGTTCCTTTTCTACCCTATCTAACTTCACTTACCTTATTTTTACATCACAATCTCTTAATCCATCCGTGTTTTTGTTTGTGAATGTTCAGTATTTTCATTAGTCTGAAAAATTTTTCAGGCAAGACATTGGAACCATGAAATGTTTTTATTTTATAACATATTTTGTTGGCACTTGAATTTTTCAGTCTTAATTTGGGTTTATAGGACCATTTTTATCTTATCTATCACTAAATTGAAGTGGCCAGAAAAAATACGTACTATATCAATTTTAGTGTATTTGGTATTAAATGTATAGCCAAAACTACTTATCTATGATGAATAAAAATTTTCAGCTTAAAATGTATACCAAATATACTAAAAGTGATAATACATATTAATCTGACCACTATAACTAAATAAAAATAAAAAATATTGATTATAATCCGCTCAATAACCCAATTTTAAAATTAAAATTTAACATTCTGAGGTGTTTCTAATGTTCCGATCATAGTATTAATGTACTTATATCCGTTTAAATCAGTTTCGTCCGTAATGATAGACTAATTTATTAATACAATAATTTTTTATTCTCTCCATTTCATTCAAATTACAAATCATCAATTTTATTTCTACAATTGCTTTCAGATGGCAAAATTATTCCCTTTTTTTTAAATATTGTTCTTAACTTTACGTTATTTAACTTTTTAGAAGTATGTCCGCAGATAGAATTACTTCCGCCATTTCTGTTGCAAAGTCATTCGATGTTTTAATTGAACTTCCAATACTATCAATATGCATAAAATAAAAGTACAAAACAAAATTAATGTTTGAAAATATAATTTAACTTTATTAACTTAATCAAATTTTAATTAGCCAATTAATACACGTAAAATTACTATCATTGTGATTGTAATTTGATGCGTATGAACATATCAAAATTTGCCCTAGTTAAAAAATAATCGCCCTAGTTATAACTTTAAAGTTAAATGTGATAAATTCCTGATATAAATGTGATGTATCAATGATCACTGATCCTATTTGTAATGAAAAACGCATGTAAAAATACCTTTAAAATAATATATAAATTTTAATAAAAATTGAGCCTATCAATGAATTTGTAACAATAGAAAATCATTGATAACTAATCAATTATTTTGTTTTCTAAAATTTTTTTGGTCAATCAATTTTAGCTGAATATTTCAGCTTTATTTTCTGGCAACTCTGTATATGCGTGATACTAACAATGTAAATACTAAATTTCACCGAAAATTGAAAACACGCCTACATTTTTTGTTGAGCTATTGATATTTAAATATAATCGACTTTTATAAAAATTGTGGCCGGCGAGTTAATTAAGTTGACCACCACTTAGTGCAAAAATTACATTTTGTGTAATAAATATAATTCAATTCCACACAGCTTGTTTTAAATTTTACAACATATCTCATCTTGAAATAAACAAATATTCCACAAAAGGTTAATACTTTAAGTAAGTTGTAAGTAAACAATCTAAAATTTATTTGCTTATAATATTTTCTGTAATTTAGCCAAATTACTTTAAAGTATCTAAAAAGCATAACTTAGTGCAAAAATAAGATGTTGTCCATTACTTATATAAAATCGAATGTCTGCGTGAGTGTGTTCGTGTGTGTATGTCTCTGTGTCTAACCGTTTATTTAAAAAATTGACAGTCGTATAATTTAAAAAACCCAATTTCTAATAAAGTTTTTCCCAGAGCGTGTTTATATCTATTTTTCAGTTTCCGAATTTGAGTTCTTCCGGATCAAAAACTCAATTTCCTCTTTTGTTTAAAAAATAAATCAGCACAAAATTTTAATAAAACATATATTCTGGGACGTGTTTTAAAATGATTAACAATCTCAGCCTCACAAACCCATACCTTCATGGTCAAAACCACAAATTACCATTTGTTTTAAAAATAAAACATGTCCTAAATCTTATGAAACATAAATTCTGGGTAGTTTTTAAAATCATAAGCATCATAATAAATGGAAATCTCAAAAAGTGTATTTTCATGACCAAAACCCCAGATTGCCTTTTTTTTAAAAAATGAAAATAGTCTTAAAATTTAAAAAAATTTCAATCTGTCAAAGAGTTTGTAAAACCGTAAAAAGTCAGTCCTTCACGGTAAAAAAAAGCATTTTAGTACTAATTTTTTTATTATGAAACTATTTTATATATATTTATGTACAGTTAAATAATTATTGTAACAAATTGTTATGTACATTTAAGAAATTTATGTATGTTTAACATACAT
This sequence comes from Intoshia linei, assembly GCA_001642005.1. NCBI lineage: Eukaryota > Metazoa > Orthonectida > Rhopaluridae > Intoshia > Intoshia linei. The sequence goes on along the minus strand of LWCA01000827.1, from coordinate 10,769 downwards.
GTATGTAGCTTGTTTTGAATTTAAATTCTGTTTGCTATTGGTATGTTCCCTCTCTGTATACGACAATATATTATAATATAAATTATTATAATATAAATTATTATAATGTATATTACTATAATTACATAATGTATTATTAAATGATAGTATATAAACATGTACATTACATCATTTTTTAGTTTTTCTATATTGGATGAATTTTTGCTTTTAATATCCTGATTAATTGCTTCAAATTTGGTTGTTAGTTGAGTTAACTATAATTTATCAACTTGTAATAGAAATTTAAAAATTCTAACTTGCTTATAAAATTGAATATTTGACAATTTAATATTTTCTTCACACTTTTGTTGGAAATTTTGTAAATTGTTTTGGTGTTCTTTGATTAAACTTTCATTCAATCTTTCCATTTCCTTCTTTGCTTTAAGTACTGATTCAATTTTCTAATAATTATAATATTATATTTTTACTTAAATTTATTATTTCTGGTATACTATCCTTACTTATATAATATGCTACGTAATATTTGTTTGAGTGATATGTGTTCCCGTTTATTTTAATATATACTTGTCTTAAAATTTAATAAAGTTCCCATTTCAATTACAATTTTTTCCGGGGTGTTAGCAAAATAAATTTCAACCTCCCAAACTCACATCCTACGGGTCAAAAACCCCAATTGTCCTTTTTTTTTGAAAATCAAACGAGTTGGAAAATTCAAAAAAATATATCTTAGGGCCAAAACTCCAAATAACCCTTTTTTTTAATGAAAACAGCCCTAGAATTTAAAAAAATTACAGGTTGTACAGTTGTATCGTGTTAACACACATAAAAAACTTTCATTCTGAATAAGTGATGCCTTCACGGTCAAAAAAGCATTTTAGTATTTATGTATTTTTTTTCCGAAATATTTTATTAAAACAAAAAATGTAAAATAATTTAATTCTCCGAAAATTAAAAAAAAATATTATTCTGACACAGCTTATTCCAGTTGATATAAATACAAAATTTCAACCCCAGAAATCTACGCATGCTCGGTGAAAAATAATTTTTAATATACATTATGCATTTAATAATATACATTAATATTATAATATGCATTTTTCAAATATTTCGATTTAAATAAAAATTGAAAATGTAAATATTGATCCTATAATTTAAAAAAAAATGTGTATTGAACGTCTACACATTTCAAATAAAGAAATTTGGGTGAAAATCTATATAATTCATTTCTTCGGAAGTTTTTTCAAAACATTTTTTATAAAATTTAAATTAGAACTACCACAACGAATTACTAAAAATAATACAACTTTGTTATTATCATTTTTATATTTATTAAAATCCTTTGCAATATTAGTCAAATTCACTTAAAATATGCTGATTCCGTTAATTATTGATACATAATTGGTATTTTTAAGTATTTATTGAATTAATACTGAATATATATTATTACATTGAAAATGACAAAATAGGTTTATATAATTTTATTTTTTTATAGAATTTATGCTATTTATGATGATTTTTAAGATTGGACTGTTTTTACTTTATTATTAATATTATACACACATTCTGTCTAATAAATTAAAAAAATAGGATAACATTTGTTTTTAAATTCTTTGCGCAAATGTTAACAAAACAAATTCAAATGGAATAATTTGCTTTAAAATAAAAAGTAATGTGATATGATGGTTTCACCTGAAACAAGTTTGGGAACCACTCCTTTAAAAAATTGATAATAGTGAATAGTAGGATTTTGAAGTTAGATTTTCAACATGAATTTATTTTTTTGGTAGAATAAAAATATGCCCTCGGCAGACCTAAGTGATGTTTGTACGTAGTATATAACAGTAAACCTAGTACTGTTATATGTATATTCTATACTAGTATATGATATTACTGAATCTTTTTCTATATTCTGATATGCGATTGTTTCAGTTTTATTTGTCAAATCTTTTATATTTTTGTTTAATTTTTTTATTTCTTCAATTTTTATTTCTTTTTGAAGAGCCAACTCAGATTGATGATATTTGGCGTGTAAAGATACTTTATGTTCATGGTGTTTCATTAAATTATTCAACTAAAATGATTTTAACAAAATGAAAGCAATATAGATAACATAAACATACCGATTCTTCGTGTAGTTTTCTTTCATTTTCAAGTTGATTTTCCAAATTCTTGATATCGTTAGTTTGAGACAATTTTAATTTTTCCGTGTTTTTTTCAAATGATAATATCTATTTTGCATTTACAATAAATATTAATAAATTTTACCTTTTTTCTACATTTTTCCCCAATAGAGTCGATTTCATTTTCATAACTACATTTCATTTTATTTACAGTCAATTGACATTCATTTTCTACCGATTTCACCAAATCAGTAAAATATGCAAAATTGTTCTCTTTTTCTCTATAATAAAATATTGCTATATAGTGAATATATTAAAATTCAATACAACATAATGTCTTTGATATCAATTTGCATCTGATTCAATTTATTTTCCAATTCTCGATTTTTTCGGTTCCATTCTTCTATCTGAAATAGATATAATATGATAATTTACATGTATTATTTACCATTTGATTTCTCTCATGTATAGTATCGTCTTTTTCTTTCAATTGGTACTTATATTCGTTGCAATTTTCGTCATTTTTCTGTGTATAAAGTTTTTCATCGCATTCAATATTTTTATAAAGGTCCACTTTCCTATAAATTTAGTAAAAAATAAATTGTTTCTATATTACTCTTTTTCCAACTTTTCAATTTTTAATTTCATTTCAAAATAATGTTGTTTTTGATTAGTTGATTGGTTTTCAAATAATTGATTTTCATTTTTTAACATTATGACTTGGTTTTGAATTGATTCATTTTTAGTATTTAGATTTTCATTAATCAGTGTCTATAATTAAACAAATAGTCATTATTACAATTGTTTACTTATTACTACCAGTGGCGTAGCGTGAATTTTATCACAAGGTGTGCGGGAATGGTTCCTTGGTAACATAATATTTTTGAATAAAGTTATTTAAATAAAATTAATACTTAAATATAAAGAAATGTACAAAAAATATCCTTATTAGATGATGTTGTTCATTTGATCGTAAATTTCATTTATAATTACTATTATGGACTATAAAACGTGTTTTTACCGGAGTCGCACGAATTTTAAAAAATAAAACTGTTAATGCTTATTTAATAATTTTTTTATGTCACTTGATATTATGTTTGAAATACATTTTTTGTATATAGAAAATTTGGGTCGCGAAAATGTTAAACAGTTAAATAATTACTACAATGATATTATAAATACTATTTTATTTTTTTCTTGGATATGTAAATTATTCAATTTTTGTATATCATTATTGTGACGATTTGCTTCGTTATCAATGTTTATATTATGTAACTCCATAATTTGATTTTTTTCTATGTCGAAATTTTCTTTAATATTTTCAATCTGAAATTATTTTATTATTCTAATTTTTTTCAATTATACTTCAGTTTCGTAATGATTTCTAATTTCATTTAAGCAGTCATCTTTGCTCTTATTCAACAACTCCAGTTTATCTTCATATTTTGTTTTGTAATTTTTGAATAAACTTTCATATTCTTTTTCTAAAGAATTTGATTCAATGCACAATGTATAGTCAGAAAAACATTAAAATAAAATTTAATTTAAATCCAATGTAATTAAATTTAAATAAAAGTTACCAAATATCTGCGTCTGTAACTCGGTATGAATGTAAGAATTTGTTCAGAAAATTTTACCCAGAATTTTAAAAAAATCATGTGATAGATTATTGTTTTTTTCCAGTTTAAAAATTAAGATAAAGTATACTCAGAAATTTGCTCCTCAGATACACCTCACCAGGGATCCTCATCCTCATGCCCACAATTAAATTTTAGTTTTTTTGAAAAAAAATTTCATTTCAACTATTAGATTAATTGTAATGTAAATCAAATTCTTTCAGATCAAATTTATTTAAAAATTCAATTTTTAAAATTGTATCAAAATTTATGTTTTTTTAATTATACGACTTTATTTAAATAAATAATGATACGGTTTTTTGACCCTGAAGCCTCAATTTCAAAAAATGAAATTTGCGATCAAATACAGAATTGCCAACATTAATTATTCTTAACCCTGAGTTTTTAGCGAAGCGTGAAAAATTTTTGTGGGCCCGTTTTTACTTTGGGGTCTATTTTTTAAAAAATAATAACAGTTTACACACAATTTTTATTGCAAATTTTAAAATAAATACTTTAAATTTTTCATAACTAATAACAAATAGCATATTTCAAAATGACTTCATGATGAATACTTCAGAGAAAAAAAACAAATGACACAACACAAAAGACAAGATCAAAATCAATTATTTTCGACAATTATATTTTTGTTATTCGAGAAAAAAATTATAGAATATAAATAAAATATGTCTGATCTGATGATTTTGATTGAAATAATTAAATTACCCTGAGAAATATCACTTAACCCTGAGTCCTGAGTTGAATTAGAAAACCCAAATTCTCAGGGGGAAAATAAATATAATAAAGATAAAATATAACAAATAAATAATATAATAATAAAATTTTAGATGTAATTTTTGTTATATCAACATTATATTTTTAACAACAAATATGTAACATGTAGCTGTTCAAAAACGTATAATTTAATAGAAAATAGTATGGATATACTTTTGAATTAAGATATGCGAATGTAGCATTAAAATGTTACCCTTATCAAGTAAATTTTTAATTACTGCATCTTTAGTATCTAATTCACTTATTAGTTTCATTTTTTGATTTTGTACCTCTGACTGATGCAGGTGTTTCATCTAAATTGAAATATAATTTACATCAGTGGCGACTCTCCAACTAGGACAGCGCTTCCCAACATACTTCACAGTTGGTACCCGTAAACTGAAAAAAAATAATTTAATAACCCATTATAATTTAAATTGAATGTAACTATGACACCATATCAATTAAAAAAAAAATTTTTAAAAATTTAAAATTGTTAAAACTCTACTTGACCGAAAATTGCTATCTGAAAAATATTTAATCTTAATTTAAAATTAATTTTTATTTTCTATATTTTTGGGAATTTAAACAATGTTCATAATTTATGAGTCATAGCATCAGACGAGCTTGTACCAAAAATAATTTATGTTATGTTAATAGTTATTTATGTTAAATAATTTAATTTATGTTAGGGAAAGTAGGGGCCCACTGTGGTAGTCTCAATTTTCCAAATTGACCATTTAAAAAAATAATACTATTAAATTGTATGATTATTATGCTACTATTTTGAATGCTAAATGTAAAATATCAAGGAAAACCATTTCATAAGTGACTAAGAGCTATATGGCACTACACAACGTTTTCGAAATTGTTTAGGAGTTTCGAGTTTCATATGTTCGCCTCTATTGTGGTAACATGTATATTTTAGTTTATAGTGATTCAGCGTAGATAATTTTACAATAAATTAATGTAATGTCAATTAATGTTTCAATATCGGTAAATTATTACCGATAATTATTTTTTCGAGATCTACCGGTAATTATTTCATTAATTAAGTGTCCTTTAAAAATTCTACAATTCTTCACCAAATTTTTTGTAGATTTTAATAATATATATTTTGTTTTGCTCTTTTTTTAAGTGTTTTATAGTGTAATTAACTATCGCATAGGCTTTTTGCGATTTTATAATTTATTGATATTATCCTCAAAGAGTTAATTAATTATTCATCGTAAGAGTAATTAAATTGTTCATTATACCTTATTCTATTTAAAGATGATTTAATTTATCTTAAAAAAAGTTATTACCGGTAAAATTGAAACACTAATGTCAATTTTGTATATTATAATTATAGAAATTTACTTCGGCTAATGATGTTTCATGTTTTGATTTTAATTCTTCAGTAAACTTTTGATGAGCATCTTCAATTATGCTTATCCTCTCCTTCATCTAAATACAAATGAAATGTGTAGATTACATACATATCATTTTAGTGTGGTTTTTCTAATAATTGGATAATAATAATACTAAGATTGGGTGGTCTAAAATTAATTTGATTCGATTGTAAACCTTTACATTTATGGCGAATAAAATGAGTATTCATTTCGATGTAATCATAATAGGTTTATATAGTAAATGATTGGTTAATTATGGATAAACAAAACTTAACAGTGTTTTTTTGCTATGAAAGAAGTGGTAATATCAATATCCCTCACTTAGCCGTCTGGAGGGGTATATGAAAGTAATTTAACAAAAATAATTACTATCATAAACGTCAGGTTAATTATATGCTCTGAATTGGTGATTCGACGATTTCTAGGAATTGAGAATGGCTTTATTTTGAATTGGAATCTAAATTGTTCCGATTTATTAACATTTAGGAATCGTCGCATCACTAATTTACATTTACTTTGCTAATAGAAAATTCACAATCACTCTATAATTGTATCATATATTTTTTCACTAAGCTAACAATTTGATTATTTAAATTAGTGGTTCCAAAACTTATTTTGTAAATTAAGTAGTAAATAATCATTTAATTTACACTTTAATTAAATGAAAAATAATAAATAAACTTAATAATTCTCAAATATCGTTCGTTTTTCTCAATCGTCTCCTGATAGATTCTCACTTTTCATTTCTCTTGGCCTGGGGGCCATATGGCCCAGTTTGGAACCACTGATTTAAATTAATGTAATAATATACCAGTCTATTTTCTGAAGAAAGGTTTAATGCATGAAAATCTAAAATATTGAATATATTTAGTATATACTATATATATTAAGTGTGTTCAAGAATTTTTATATAAAAAGTTAATCCTGCAAGCCAACGAGTTATTGTATTACATTTTAAAAATATCTTTAAAAATTTTTTTAAATTTGTTTCTAGCTCAATTTTTTAGATTTTTGCTAAATTATATGCAATGAATATTATGTATAGAATACAATTTAAATAATGTAAATTGCCAAAATTTAAGAAATTAAATCGTTAATAAAATACCAAAAATTGAGCTAGAAACAAATTTAAAAACATATTCTGTATAACTAAACATGGAGAACAATATTATAAAGTCGGTACCACGTTTAACAGTTCAAACGCCAATTTCCGTTAAAATAAAGTTAAGTTTTAATTGATCCATAATATTTTTAATGTGATATTTAAAATGACAAACGCAACTTGAATAAATAGCGTTAAATGTTCTTGATTACGAATTAGTTTTTTTATTTTAAAAATACACAATTTTAGTGCTAATTGTTCATCGAATTCCAAAATTTTCGAAAAAATATGACACCGTAATGTACATAGAGATGTATATAAAATAAATAATAATAAAATAAAATACCATCTTCTATGTGTCCATTTCTTAATTGTAAATTCATTAAATTTTTATTCTGAATTAAAATTAATACAGAACCAGTTATAAATTACAATTGTATAAGTTATAACCAAAGGTGTTACCAGCATTATTGGTTTTATTACCAGCAAAATTAAAAAAAGCCCAAAACTTCATTTTTGGAAAGTAAATTATTGCACAGTTGGCAGATGTTGGGATTTTACCCAAAGCCTAGACGACCACTACATTATTATTTCAAAAATACCACTTATATCTCACTATTAATGAATATTTTATTTTTTATTAATATTATTTATTGGTACCCCAAAAAATTCAATTTTAAGGCTCAAAAATACTTAAATCAATTAAAATAAAAACCAATAAAGGATGTTTGAAAGAGAGGTTTGTATCTATATCATCGTCATCACTGAGCCAATTTGGTGTTGATATCTAATTAGAATAATTATCTACTATTAGTAGACTTATTACATAATTTGTATTGAAATTGTATTCATTGAATCTTGGATTAATTAATTTTTGTTTTAAATTCGACAACATGTCGTGACATTTAGATAAAATTAATGGTCTATATATAAATTAAGGATATTTTTGTTTAACGGAATAAAAAATTCCAATTCAAATTTATTTTTATTCATTATTACATTGTACTGGAATCGTTATTTATTGTGCTGAGCATGGATTTGAGCTTATTTGTGTATACACGTTTTTCTAAATTTTTCATATTAACACTGTACAACAATAAATAAAAAGACATCAAAAAGAATTGCAATAATAAAATTAAAAAATACCAGACGGGTTATCCATTCTTTGAATATAAGGTTTCAGTTCTGCCAACATAACGTCAAATTCAGTGTGATTCATTTTGTTATTATAAAATACAGTATAATATTAATAAATTTAGAAAGTAATTTATATATACAAAAATTTAGTAAATTATAATAAATTTTTGAAAACTGATAACTTTTCGGTAATTGTAGTCAATAGCTACCATAAACAACATTAAACATGCATGCAAAAAATAAACGCATATTATACATTAGTATAGCAATTGGCAAAACAAATATATTTCATTTTCGTATCTCATTCATGTATTTATAATTTACAATCTTTTCATTACTTATTTAGTATCCATTTCAATAAATTCATTAATTAAATTATATAATTTAACATAATTTGTCAAATTACCTTGCACCATTATATATTTTAAATATTTTTACTTTTTGTCACATAAATATGACAAGTATTTACATAAAATTTTGTATTCATATTCTCATTTATGAAGAAATTCAAAAAATTCTTAAATATTTATAATAATACAGTAAAACCTCCGTTATTCGCCGTTAATATATATTTATATAGTACTAGTATAGGAACTATGACACTACGCGAGGCTTGCGAAAAAAATTGTTAAGGGTCTAATTTTCATATACGCTGGCCTTCAGTTTGGTAAGTTCGGCTCTGGTTGTTTTTATATATTAAATATTCCATTTTTTTTTACTTTAAGATTACACGTTAGCCCTCGTCTGAGCTAGCTATTTTTGGTATGAAGTACAAAATAGACCAGGTAAGTTTGCTATGAATAAAAAAAATATTATATATTTTTATTAAAAATTCAACAAAATAAAAACATCACAAATGTAATTTATTTAGTCTTTTTTGTATTTTGTAGATATGCTAAATAAATATAATATAAATAACATAAATATAAATAATACAAAATTGTAAAAAATGTAGCAATAAATAAAATTCCGTAGGAATGAATTATATAGATTTCACCCATATTTCTTTATTGGAAATGTGTAGACGTTCAATACACATTTTTTTTAAAATTGTAGGATCAATATTTACATTTATATTTTAATCGAAATATTTGAAAAATATGGGTTGATAATATATTCAAAATTATTTTTCACCGGGAATGCATAGATTTCTGGTGGTCAAATTTTGTATTTATATCAACTGACATAAGCTTTATGAGAATAATCTGTTTTTTTAATTGTGGAACTGTTAATTATTTGACTTTTTTGTTTTAATAATATATTACGGAAAAAAAATATATGAATACTAAAATGCTTTTTTGACTGTGAAGACGTCATTTATTGAGATTGAAATTTTTTTTGTATGTTAACAGGATACAACTGTACCACCTGTAAATTGTTTTAAATTCTAGGGCTATTTTCATTAAAAAAAATGGGTCATTTGTAGTTTTTGCTCTGAAGATATATTTTTTTAAATTTAAATTTATGATAATATTTATGATTTTAAAATCCGTATCAGAGTATATATTTATTTAAATTCTCGGACTCGTTTGATTTTCAAAAAAAAGACATTTGGGCTTTTTGACCCGTAAAATATGAGTTTGGGTGTTTGAAATTTTTTTGCTAACACACCGGTAAAAACTGTAATTAAAATGTGGACTTTATAAATTCTACGACTGGTAGTCATTGAATTAAACTATAACACACACACCCACAGACAAACAATGCATATTATATAAGTAAGGAATCCTTACTAAGGATACATAATAATATGTAATGTCGTTACATATACTTTTGATTAAAATATGTGAATATTTTTACTTTAGAGCTGGTCTGTATATAAATTTGTGTGGTTGTTTTCTTTAAAAGCACAAGACTGGATGACTAAATAATTTGATATTATTAAAAATTGTATGAGTGATAGAAATTATTAAGTACATTTGAAATACCTGTATAGCCGGCTTAATAGATTGTAAGAGGTATTTTTGATACAATTTAAACCCTTGATTATTTAAATTTTGGTCTAAACACGATTGATGTTTATTTTTATTTAACATTTCAATACTGTACAATTTTAAAAGCCTATATACACTGTGTGTAATGTGCATTATTTATTTATAACTATTTATATTGTTTTTGTCCAATTTTGTCTGTAAAAGTTAATACATTCAGTGTCGAAGATAACATTTTTTAACCTCAAAAAAATAATATTTAAATTCAACTATTTTGTAGTTTTGTTAAATAGTAAACAAATAATTTCTACGATGCGTAGTGTTATATAACCCTTATCTCTCTAACCTCTTGATATTTTAAAATTAACAAAAAATAATTAGTATAAAACAATGAAATTAACTCAATTTGGAAAAATGACTACGCTATTCTACAAAAATTTCGTATCTCGGTGTAGTCATATAGGCTGATTGGTAAATCTTTATCTACAAAATTTTGTTATTATTTTATTATTGTTAAAAAATTAAATATAAGTTAATTAAAGTGACCAGAAAAAATACGTACTATCAATTTTAGTTTATTTAGTGTTAAATATAAAGCCAAAAATACTTACAGTGCGCGCAATAAACATAGGTCCAACTGATTCATATTATTTTTTGGTTTATTAACATTAATTTTCATGAATATTTCATCTCTATTA
>LWCA01000817.1:0-17082 GCA_001642005.1 Intoshia linei | reverse complement strand
TCTGGTATGGGCTATAATGAACCTTTTAACAATACATTCTAGTGTCTAAATCCATATTTATGGAAAAGATTTAGTTCGATATTTTTAGCTATTGATATTTAAAAAAATATATTAATAAATTTAATTTGGACACTCCTCACTATACATTGAAACAACTGTTTCTTGAGATGATAATGGCTGGGATGGTGAAACTAAATTATATACTTCCATTAGAATTGGTAAAGTTGAACTTTTGGTGGCCGGATAAGAGTAAGGCTTAATTTATTTGTTTGTTTTCTTCTTTTCAGAATACAGAAATAGCAGTCATTCGCACTTTCTGAATGTTTCCATATTCTAGGTGTCACAAATCTATTTTTAAATCTCATTATAAACGAATGGCACGTTTGATATAGATTTGAGGGATTTCAAAGTTGATTCTCGTACATTAAATTGTATATTTGCATTATCAAATTTTTACATTCATCAAATCATCAAATTTAATGTTTGGCAAATATATAACACATCAAAAGCAATAATGTTTCGTTTATTTCGTAGACATCCATTTTAAATTAATAAATAAATGTTCAAACTTAAAAAACTTTTTTGGGGTTACGATTTATGATAATGCTTATGATTTTAAAAAATATTACAGAATGTTATATAAAAGTCGCCGTTTACTTAAATTTATTATTTTTACTAAAAATTAAAATTGAATTAAAATTTCCCAGCTTTAAAGGAAAAGTCCAGTTTTACCCTTATTGAATCGAAAAAATTTATATATTGTGTATTGTATGGGTTATTGTGAATTTATACATATATAATTACGCAGGATTTATAAAAGTACATACATTATTTCATAAAAGATCAAAAAAATTCTACTTTAAAAAATATTAATTTGTCATGTTTGCAACTAAAATTAAATCTAAATACAAAGACCAATTTAAGTATTACTTTTCTACAGTTTTATAAATTTTCTATAATATACAATTACGAATTTTTCGGTTGGTAAAAAGAGTTGGTAAAAATGGATTTTAACCAAAATGAATAGTATGACTATAATTTTCCCTAAACGGTTGGTAAAATTGGATTTTTCCACTTAAGGGTTGTTGAAAGTCTTGAAAGTCCCTTGAAAGTCTGTATTAAAAATTTATAAATTTGGTTTATTTAAATTCTAGGACTGTTATTTTTTAAAATAAACGGTAACACACAGAAATTTATTTTTTGATAAGTAAAGGACTTATATATGTTAAAAATATAAAAATATTGGTTTTAAATCTTAAGTATAGCTCCTTTAGATAATCTGACCATTATTAAAAATATAATTAATGATAGAATTCCAAAAATTCGGAAAATTATGCGGTGTTGCTCCAACTGAACTTTCTAATGCTTTCCTTACACCTAAATTAAAAGTTGGCCGTGAAGTTATCAAAAAATCTCAAAATGCAGATCAGGTTTTATATTAATTAAACGAAATTTCCATTTCGCCTCCAGTGGTGACACACCACTTATAAAACCTTTAAAAAATGAAAAAAAAAATTTTAAAAAATAGTTTTTAAATATCGTGTATATAATAGTTTCAAAGCACCGATAGTTTTATATAAAAAGAAAAGAACTTATGTCCGAGTTGACCAATTTGAATCTTTCTATAAATTTTTAATTAATAATATAATTAATTAATAATTTCTTATATATGTTAATACTTTAATGTTTAACCATATTTATTCAATTTTTATCTAATTGGGCTTAATTCCGACTCACAACGACTGTGTTCAGTGTTCACCACCTTGGTTTATCCTGCAATATTATCAATTTAAACATTTAGGCCAAATTTGCTACTGAAGCAATTAGTAAAGCCATGTATTCTCGGCTTTTCGATTTTGTAATTGAAAAGGTCAATAATACTTTGGATATTGATTCAGCTTCCAATTCATTCATTGGTATTTTGGATATTGCCGGATTTGAAATTTTTGATGTAATTTTTAAAAAATTAACTTTCAAATTTTCATTTAAATACGATAAAATCATGGTTTAGTTAAATTTTGTTTTAATTCAACACTTAGGAAAATGTATTTGAACAATTAAACATTAACTATACAAATGAAAAACTACAACAATTATTCAATCACACAATGTTCATTAAAGAACAAGAAGAATATGAGAGTGAAGGTATCAAATGGAATGTTATAGATTTTGCTCTGGAGTCACAAGTCATAATTGATTTGTTGGAACGAGTAATATTTATTTATTTTATTTACAATTTAATACTAATATCGTGTAATTATTATAGCCTCTTGGACTTTATCCCTTATTGGACGAAGAATGTTGGTTCCCTAAAGCGACAGATAAAACTTATGTAGAAAAGATTATAAAAAATCATGAAAATAATGATAAATTTATGAAACCAACTTTAAAACAGAATTGTGATTTTGTTTTAAAACATTATGCTGGCGATGTATACCAATTAACTAATTTATATTATATAACTGTCATAGGTTCATTATACTGTATCAAATTGGCTTATGAAAAATATGGACCCCTTGAATGAAAATATTGTAGAAATTTTACAGAATAGTAGCTGTAAATTTGTCAAAAAATTGTGGAATTTGTGTACTTTTTAATTAATTTACTATAAAAATTATTAATCATCATTTCAATATTTCTATTTAGCCAATAATTTTATGAAATTGAGCACTGCGTCACATAGTGCTGGTAAATTTGGTGCGTCAACGAAAAAAGGAATGTTTAGAACAGTTAGTCAGAATCATAGGGATCAATTGTCTTTGTTAATGAATGTTTTAAGAAGCACATCTGTTCATTTTGTACGGTGTGTTATTCCGAATTATGAAAGAAAAGTAAGTGTTTTTGATGACTGATTTTCAATTGAAATGTCAGCTTTTACTATCGTTTTTAGGGATTTTAGACAATTTAAGCAATTTAAATATTAATTAAATATTAAAAGAGTGTTTAGAATTTTGAAATATGAGTTGAAAAATGTATAATTAATAAAACCTCCATTTTAAAATTTTGTACACAAAAAAAGTTAAGCTTAAATCTTTTCAAAAATGGTAAAAAAATAACGAAAAACCCATTTTAGTAGTTGTGGTGTAGTTTTTTGTATTGTATTTATAATTTTTATATCAAACTAAATCCTAAACGTAGAGTGGAAAGATAAATGCGCAATTAGTACTGGATCAATTACGTTGCAATGGCATTATCGAAGGAATAAGAATTTATAGACAAGGATACCCAAACAGAATCCCATTCCAAGAATTTCGTCAAAACTATGAAATCCTGGCTCCAAACATATTACCTCCAGGTTTTATGGACGGAAAAGTGGCTACAACTAAAATTGTTTGATAATATTTATTAATTTAAATTATATATAGCTTGAACATATTGGAATCGATGCTTCATCATATCAACTCGGTCAAAGTAATTTACAAGTTTTCATAAATAATATTAAAATAGGTAAGGTTTTTTTCAGAGTCGGTGTTTTGGCTCAATTGGAAGAAGATCGAGATGCTAAATTGACTAAAATATTGGGACGGTTTATAGATCATGTTCGCGGATATATTGTTAGAAAGTTTATTTTTTTAATTTCATTTTTAATTTTTTATTAGAAATTTATATAAACGTCAAAATAAATCTAATGCCATCAGAATTATTCAACGAAATTGCGCAAATTACTTGAAACTATATGATTGGAAATGGTGGAAATTGTACACCAAGGTAATGATAAAGCGGTTATGGTTTACGGAATAATTTTTACATTTAGGTACGACCATTGTTGAAATTGGCTGGTGAAGAAGAAGTATTACGAGAAAAAGACAAATCTATTGCTGAATTAAAAGATATTTCAACTAAACAGAAAGACGAACTTGATATGATTAAATCTAACAATGAAAAACTATATAATGAAAACCAAGATATAAATCACAAATTAAAACATCTGGAACAGGTCAATTTTGAACAAAATCGATAATTTATTTTTATGACTTCAATTGGGGTAGGGTTATTTTGGGTAAAATTATTTTTCACTTTTTTTAGATTTTCTAAAAAACGACTTTAGATGATTAAAATAAATCTATATTTTTATGTGTTAGATTAATTGACTTATTAAAACTAAATTTAAAGTTAGGTTTAAAAAAATTTCTTAGACCTCTGAAATGGTCATAATTTTTGTTTTTATTTTATTAATCATAGACATTGGAAGATGCAAATAAAACTAAAGAAGATATGGAAAACTATATGGCCTCGTTAGATGAGCAAATTGAATTAAATGAATCTAATACTAAAAAAATGGAAAAATCTTTGGCAGCTCTGAAAGAGGATATATCCGATTATAAAGAATTGTATATTTTACAAAGATACGTATTAGTTATGTACAGTTTGAGAATTATTTTTTTGATTGTCTACTTATTTAATTGATACTTCGTTTCATACACTTTTATGCATCTTATTTGAAAACAGTATTTTTTTCTAAATTGATATATTCATTAATGGGCTAAGAGAAATGATCTAGTCATGTTGATTGGGTAATTCACACAAATGAAAATATTTTTCAATTATTACTGATTTAGATTGGAATTACGTGAAGTTGAACAAGAAAGACTATCTACTGAAAAAAATAACATTCAAAACAGACTCAATGAATTGAACGAAAATTTGTCAAGTTCTAAAGACTCAAATTCTAAGGTAATTTACAATTGTTTGTGTTTTTGTAGTGAATCGCAGTTTACTAATTTTGCCGTATGTATTATTTTTGTGGCTTATGTATATACAATTTTTAATTAGCTTTTATATGATATTGATCTAATTAAAAAATGTAGGTACTTATTGAAAAAAATAACCTTGAAGAAATGGTTGTTCAATTGAACACTGAATTGGATGCCCGACAGGATAAAATTAAAAATTTAACAAAAAATAAAAATAAACAAGAAAATGCGTTTGCTGAATTATCTCAACAATATGACGAAGAGTTAAAGGTTCATATATTTTTATATTTTAAAAAATAACCAATTACCATTTTATTTTTTCGTTAGAAAAAGTACCATTTTTAGGCGTAACTACATGATTTAAATGAAATTTTAAAAACTAAAAACAAATGTGATGAATTTTAGACAAAACATCTGAAAATGTACCATTTTTGGGCGTAACAACATCATTTTAATAAAATTTTAAAAATAAATAAGAAAAGTGATGAATTTTAGAAAAAACATCAGAAAAGCTATTATTTTTGTGCGTAACTACATGATTTTAATAAAATTTTTAAAATAAATAACAAAAGTGAAGGAATTTTAGAAATAACACGTAAATCCTCCCACAGCAGAGTTGCTACTGTTTGCATAAAGTACGTAACAGTGAATCTACTGTTAATAAATTTACAAAAATTACAGTACAATTATGGTATATGTTAACTACATTGTTAAATTTTGATTAGTTAAGAAAAGATTATGAAACCAAATTGAAAAAATTGGAGAATGAAATTAAGGCATTGAAAATACAATTAGAAAAATGTGAAGAAGAACTTAGAATTGCCAATAGTACAAACGATAGACTCAAACAAGAAATTAAACAATTGAACACAAAGTAATTAACAAATTTGACAAAAAATTTTATAATCGGGTTTCTTACAAATATATGCATATATTTATAAAAAGCACCATTTTATTCTATTTACAAATAATTTATTTGGTATGGTATATGTGTAGGGAATGTGTGACCTTAATTTAATAAATGTCATTCGCTATTTTCAATTTTTGAATTTGATAGTTTTTAATATCAATTTAGTAAATTTCAATTTCAATTTTACATTTCAAGAAATTTTATTATAACGTGTCTCATAAAGTTTATATAAAAATATATAAGTTTAATATTGTTACACGGGTAAATATAAAATTATTCATATATATTTTTAATTTACCATTGCCTTATCAATTTATATTATTGGAATGCTGGTTAGGTATGAAATGGTTCCTATCTATAATTATAAACATTACAATGATAAATGTTATAATTCAACCCAAATAGATTTCTTTATAGGTTAATTTGGGCCCTTTGTTAAAAATATTAAATTCAAATTTAAAGTGTGAATATTTTTCTATAGAATTGAAGACGAATCAAAGGTTTTGTTTGACGCTAATAACAAATTGGCTGACAAGGAACGTGAAAATTCTGAAATTTTGGATGATTTTGATACTGAAAGAACTTTGAGAAAACGGGTCGAAGGAAAATGCAAAAATTTATTAGAGGTAAAATTATTAATGTATAATGTTTGTAGTGTAAAAACATTTGTATCATTATTTTTATTATCAATTTGTAAATTGTAATAAGCTACAAATGGTTAAATTGTCAAATATCATAATTGTTAAATTCAATAATATTAAGGAATTGGAAGGATTAAAATCCGTGTTGGAGGATACGAGTGGGTCCGTAGACGCTCAGACTAAGATTAGCAATCAAAAGGACAATGAAATTGCTAGATTGATTGAATGCAATGAATCTGAGAAGAAGGAATATGAATCCCATCTAAGTAACTTGAAATCTAAATATAATGGACAATTAAATGAATCAAATGATGAAAATCAAAAATTGAAAAAAGTACTATCGTTATAAACTTTAAACTTTTAATTAAAATTGTAGGCTAATACTGAATTGGAAAAAAAATATAAATTAGTTTATAATGAATGCGAAGAGTTTAGAATTGATTTGGATAACACTAAAAAGAGTAAAGGAGATTCAGATAAAAACAGACGCAACATTGAAAGTCAATTACAAGAATCTAAAAATAAAATTGAAGATTTATCCCGTGATGTCGATTCAGTTAAAACCACTTTGGCTAAAACAATTGTAATGGAATTATTTAAACATAATTTAGACATGATAACTTGAATATTAAATTTTTAGGAAAATTTGGATAAAGCCAATGTTAAAATAGATGAATTACAAACAATGAACCAAAACTTGGAAAAAATCAACCGTGAACAAAAGAGTACCATTGATGAATTGGAAGATAAATTGGAAGCGGAAGTAAAATCAAAACAAGCCATCGAAAAAGATTTAAGAGATGCAAACATGAATTTAACATCTAGTACTGAAATGCTGGATGCTGAATCTGATAACATTAAATTGCTTAAATCTAAAATTGAACAATTCCAAGTATCGGTAAATTGGAGACTATTTTTTTATTAATAAATACATATTATACTACACGTTAACATACATTGTAGATGAAAAAATTGACTGAAGAAAACGAAAAGAATACAGAACTGATTGAAGAAATGGATGAAAATCAGAGAAAACAACTGAAAAATATTGCAATTTTAAATGAAGATAAATTATTATTGAAAGCTGATATCGAAAAAGTCAAGAAGGCTAAAAAACATATTGAATCTCAGGTTTTATTTTTATTATCATAATAATGTAATTTAACCATCTTTCATATTGAATTTTGAAACTTTGAAATAAAATTATTAATTTAGTTTGAAGATAAAGAACAAGAAATTCAACTCTTTCGTGAAGATAACTCCAAACTCAATAGACTTCAGAAAAAGTTTGATTCACAAACCAATGAACTAAAAATTAAATGCGAAAAGTAAGTTTTATTTTCAATTTTACTTTTCGATTTTTAAACATTGATTTAGACTTTTGGAAGAAAAGGAACAATTGGAAAAAGATAATAGAGCTAAAGAAACGAAACTTTTGAATAATAATAAATTACTTGCTGGTATGATATGCAATTTAAATTTATCCGGTTGTTTTTAATGTTAAAATTTAGAATCTGAAGAAAAGTTGACTTCGTTATCTTCTCAAATAAAGCAAAATCAAATTGAAATTGATGGATTACTGGCAAATCAAAATAGCAGTGGAAAAAATGTATTATTCAAACACTTTTAAATAATTTTGAAATGTTATTTGAATTAAAAAGTAGGGATCATTTCATTTATTAAGATTTA
This sequence comes from Intoshia linei, assembly GCA_001642005.1. Lineage (NCBI taxonomy): Eukaryota > Metazoa > Orthonectida > Rhopaluridae > Intoshia > Intoshia linei. The sequence continues at coordinate 9,148 of LWCA01000817.1, read as the reverse complement.
AATAAAAATTAGAAAAAAATTTGATTGAAATGTATTTTCTTAGAATTAACTGATACATGTTAAACTATCATGTTTTAATTGGTTCAAATTTAATAACAAAAACACTACTTTAAGTTTATTTAAGTAAATTTAAGTAGTGATCAATTTTGAGAAAACTCCATATTTCGGCGGTTATTTCATCAAATTCTATTTCAATTATGAAATTGGAAAAAATAAACGGTGGATTTGATACATAATTTTATAAAAATGCTAATTTTGTTAAGGTATTTTAGTATTTTTTAAAATTAAATATATTTAAAAAAAGCGATTAATTTTAGGAAAACTTTGTACACAGTACATATTAGAGGCGTAACTACAGCATTTATTTTATAGTAAAATTATTTAATTTTTTAAAACAAAAAAACACATGTACTTTCAAAAATTGAATTTTGGAATATTTTGTTTTAAAATTAGTTCATATAAATTTACTGAATGAAAAGAACGTTGTATTTTTTATAATATTTGCAAAAAAGGATGAAATTGATACAAAGATATAGTATTTTTTTGAAATTCATCACTTGGTTAGATTAAAATTGAAATTATATTTTTTTTTATTATTAAAAATTAAAAAATGATTTAATAATAAATGGAGATTACCCATCTAAAATGTTGTTTTTTTAATATTTTTTAAAATGCATCACTTTCGTTTTTTCGTTATAGTCTATATTTCGTTTTAGTAAAATTCTATAACTTATAGTAAGTTAGTAAAACGAGTTTTACTAAAACGATGCAATTGTGCCTAAAAATTACTTTTTTTGTAATTTTTTCCAAAATTCATCACTTTTTTTATATAATTTTTTAAAAATAATGAAATTTTTCTTAAAATTCATCACATTACTTGTTTTATTTTTATTATATAATTTTCAAAAAATTATGAAGTAACCTTCAAAAATGGTTCTATTTTGAAATTTTTCGTCATATTAATCATTTTTTTTATTTCTTATAAAATTATATTAAAATAATGTAGTTACTTCCGAAAAAATTGTACTTTTTTTTAAATTTTACCCAAAATAACTGGTTATTATATAATTTTAAATAACAATGAAATAACCTCAAAAAATAGATTGAAATGAAATTTTTCATAAAATTCATTACCTTTGTTTTTTTATAGTATAATTTTCAAAAAATGCTTCTATTTTGAAATTTTTTGTCATATTCATTAATTTTTTTGTTCTTTATTAAATTCTATTAAAATGATGTAATTACCTTATCAAAAATGGTACTTTTTTGAAATTTTACTCAAAATAACTGGTTATTATATAATTTTAAAAAACAATGAAATAACCTCAAAAAATAGAATGAAATGAAATTTATTAAATACCTCCTCAAAAATTGTACTTTTTTGAAATTTTTGCTAAAATTCATGACTTGTTTTTTCTTTATAAAATTTTATTAAAATTATGTATTAATCTTCTCAAAAATTGTACTTTTTTGAAATTTTTCCCAAAATCACTTTGGTTTTTAAATAATTTTAAAAAATAATGAAATAACATCTCAAAAATAGTATTTTTATAAAACTTTGTCTCAAATTCATTATTTATTTTGTTTATTTTTAATTTTTTTTAAAAATATAATTAAATACCCCGAAAAATGGTACTTTAAAAAAATTTAACTAAAATTAACAACTTATTTAATAATTTACAATTCAAAGGAAATTGATCAAATCAAATGGAAAAATTACATTTTTTTGAAATTTATCCTAAAATTCATCAGTTTCTTTTTTTCATGATAAAATTTTAATAAATGATGAAATATCACCACACAAAATGTTTTTTTGATAAGTTGTCTAATAAAACATCGCAAATTTTATTTATATTAACATTATAGCTACCCCAAAAATGGCATTTTCCTAAAATTTTGCCTCCAATTCATTCGTTGTTTTTACAATTTCAAAGAAATTATGAAATAAACGCTTTTTCTGAATTTTTTCGTAAAATTAATATCTTATTTTTTTTTAAAATTTAAAAAAGAACGATAAAATTACACCTAAAAAAATATATTTTATTATTTAGGAACATGAATTAAGAAAACAATTGCAATCATCAAAAATGGAATTGGAAAATGAAATTGCTCGTGCAGAAGATTTGGAAGATGAAATACAGTTACTGACTGACGCAAAAATGCGACTTGGCGTAAATTATAATGCATTAAAACAACAAAACGAAAAGAACGCTGAAGAAAAAGACGAAGAATTTGATAACCGAATAAAATCTTACACGAGGAAGGTTAATTTGTTTTTTTTATTGCATAAGCTCCAATATGGCTGTGCTTGTTTATGTACTTTGTACAAATAGCAGCACAGTCTAGGCGTAACATGGTGAGATTGAAATTTATGGTGTGTTAACTGGAAATAACTATTTTATGTGAATTTTAAAAAATAAATTTAAGGTTTTGACCGTTTAGATGCAAGTTTATGAGGTTTCAATTAATGAGAATGATCATTATTGTAAACTCTATATTATAATTTTTTTTGTTTAAAATTATAAGATTACGATTTAGATTTTTTATAAAAAAAAGGTAATTTGTGGTTTTAATCGTGAAGGTGATAATTTTTGAATTTGAAACTTATCTTATTTTCTCCACCGTAAAAAAGCTGACTTTGAATTTTTGTTTGTCAAATTTCTGGGCCGAACACTTTTCTAAATAAATGGTTTTTATAGACCCACATATTTTTATCAAATTTACTTTTTATCAGTAATACTAATATCCAGATTAACGAATTAGAAGAAATTTTGGTAAATGAAAAAAAGATTGCTAATAATGCAAACAATACACGTCGCATAACCGAAGAAAAATTAAATCAATTAGAAAATGAAACTGATAGACTTAAAAAACAGAAAGATGATGTTGCAAAATCAATTAAAAAAATTGCAGTAACATTTTGTAAATGTATTGCATGTTTATTTTCAGAATGAGCGAGATCAATACATTGTTAAAAACGAAGAATTGAAAAAGTCAAATGATTCTATTACTGAACAATTACAAAAATCATTAAAAACGATTAAATCCTTGGAAGATGAGAATAATGAATTGGAATCTAAATTCACAAATTCCAATAAACATAGAAAAAACATTGAAATTGAATTGAGTGAAATTGAAGAAAATTCTTCTGCAATTTTGGCAGCCAAGTATACTTAATTTTAAAATTCCATATAATATAAATTATTTATAAATAGAAATGCACTATCCGAAGAAAATAAAAAATTGTCTACAAAATTGACTGAATTGGAAGACGAACTTGAGGAAGAACAAGAAAACGGTCAAACAATGCAAAGTCGATTAAGTAAACTAAAAAATCAAGTAATTACATTTTTTCCATTTGTATGAAAATTTAACTTTTAAATACATTAGTATGACACGGCAAATAAAAACCTAGAAAGAACCATTCTTGATCTGGAAGAATCAGAGTCTAATTTAGAAAAATCTACCAAAAAAATTAAATCATTGTCTGAAGAATTGGAAAATTTGCAAAATAATTTGGTTAAGCAGACAAAGCAACAATTAGTTGAAGTAGAGTTCAAACTTAAAGATATGTCAGATAAATATGACAAAGAAAACAGGTAAATCGACATTGATATTAAAATATTGTATTATTAATTAGTGAAAAAAATACCATTCAAAAATCACTTCGAAAATCTGAAAAAAAAACTAAAGAATTGAATCTTATCATTGAAGACGATAAATCTGAAATTTCTTCATTGAAACAACAAGTAATATACTTATTTACAGTTCGCGACACCTTAGAGTAGCGGTTCTTAACCTTTTTTAACCTATGCACCCCCAAATATTGATCTTAATGACTCTGCACCCCTGATTAAAAATCAATTAATACAATATTAATTACCAATAAAGTGTTAACTAGTTACTTAAATTAAACGGATACAATTTAAGAATTAAAGCTGATTTGGTCATAATAATGGTCGTGGAGAGCCAGCAGTAGGCCCGAGCTCGATTGAAAGTATAGGCCCATATAAATTTTTTTTAAAAATGGACCTCTATACATTAATTAATCGAACGTTCATTATCTAAAAATTAAAAATAACTATTGGAAATCGCATTGATTATCGAAATTATGATATACTTAAGAAATTTTTCATCAATACCTATTAATAAATTAAAAAAGTACGCCCTCATGATTGTAGACACGGGACATATGACCCTCTCCACGATACTGTCTGTACTTACTTCAAACCTTTATAGAAATGAAAACGTGTCAACTATCATATCCATTAAAAGCTTTGTAAAGTACAATTGTACTGTTGTACTACTGCAATATTCTACAATAGTAGATATATTATCTATTTTCCATTGAAAAATGTCGGAAAATGTAGTAGCCCTGGTCATATTACCAAATTCATTAATTAAAAATAGACTACTCAAATATAATGTTAAAGACTCAGAAAATAGACGAATTAAGTAGTAGCGGAAAACTTTTGCATAACAATTGAACAAATTTATTTCATACATTTTAATGGGATCGTTATTGTTGCTTTCAAATGAGAAGTAAGCTAAATCTTCGCATTGTTTTATAAAAGAATTCATTTAAGCGCCCCTTTTTGTTGATCGCAAAGTAGAAGTTCTGCAAGGTTAAGAGTACAGGGTTTCATCAACGTTTCCGATGGTATGATGCTTTTTTGTTTAGAAAACATGTAAGCAACATGATATTATACCTCTACCATTTTGTTACATTGAGAAGAAATGATAAATTGTCAACTGTTCCACTTATATCGAAACGTCTTCTTTTTCGAGCGATAACTTCAACACTGTCAATGAGGTTTGAGTGTTTTATATTTTTATGATTACGTAGGAGGTTTGGCTTTATGTTATTATGGCATAAGACGCCGAAAAGTAAATGCACTGAGGTTTTTCGGTTTCATCTGCATCATTACGACAGCTAAAACCAAATTCTACGTAATTGTTATTTTATTGTCTTCTTTTAGACATCCTTAGTTTAACCCTATAACTAGACCCTATAATTTACTTTGGCCACCAAATAGAAAAATCCGACAAAAATTTGTATATTAGAAAATACATTTCTTTGATAGATTTATCTGCAGTGTTTGGAAACTCGTTTTTTATTTTTTCAGTTTCATCGCTACTTTTTATTTCACGGTCGCTCAATTTTTGAATTTCCACGGTTGGTGTGTCTGCAGAACTTGAACTATCTGAGCTCATGTAATCAGTTGTAAATATTAGATCATCAAATTAAGTATTAATTCACTTGCCACGCCGTAATTATGGTAAACAATTTGTGAAATTTATACATATAAATTGTAAATCCAATATTCAATTTAATTTGTAAATGTATTGCTATAAGTAATGAAAATATTTTTATTCGAAAGAGTACAGTGTCTTGACGATTGATTTAGACAAATTAAACTTTTAAATTTAAAGTTTACAAAATAAATTATACTAATGATTTAATCGTTAAATTAAATCATTTTTATAAAGGTTTGAAGTAATTACAGACAGGGTCATATGTCCCGTGTCTACAATCATAAGGGTTTACTTTTTTAATATATTAACAGTTATTGATGAAAAATTTCTTAAGTATAACATAATTTTGATAATCAATGATTTCCAATGGTTATTTTAATTTTTAGATAATGAACGTTCGATTAAATAATGTATAGCAAGGACAGCTTAAACCTGTATATATATTTATATATATAAAGTATACAGTAGTTTTTGTATATAGAGGGCCTCTTTTAAATTTTTTTAGATTCTTCCTCTATTAGAGGTATATTTTTAAAAAAAATTTTATAAGCCTATAATTTCCATCGAGCCCGGGCCTACTGCTGGCCCTCTACGACCATTATTATGACCAAATCAGCTTTAATTCTAAAATTGTATCTGTTTAATTTAGGTAACTAATTAACACTTTATTTAAATTAATATTGTATTAATTGATTTTAAATCAGGGGTGCACAGTCATTAAGATCAATATTTGGATGTGCATAGGTCAAAAAAGGTTAAGAACCACTGCTCTAAGGTGTCGCGAACTGTTAATTTGTGCATTATTTTGATTTATATTTTTTTATTTAGTGGAAAAATCTCTCATCGAAATTATCAACAATAAAAACTCGTCTCTATCAAACTGAAGAAGCATTAGAAACTGAACAAAAAAATAGCAGACGTATTGCAAGGGAGTTGAATGAATTGGAAGATCGGAACATGGAATTAGATCAAATGAATGCAAAATTGAAATCTAAACGTTAAACCCTTTTTAATAAATATTCAATCATGTCGTTTTAATTTTATTTGTTACAATTTTGTACACTACATTGTACATAACACTTGTAATATTCATGTATATAATTCATGTTGGATTGATTTTTATAACATAATAAAAAAATCCATTTCTTTAATATAAAATTAAAACAATAGGATAATTAGTAATTACCATCTGGAGGGTTTTTCATTGGTGGATTGAGACAATACATGTGATAACCCAGATTACAACCATCACAGAATAGCATTTTTTCATATGTTAACAATTATTAATTAAAATTTTAATATATTTCCAATAAAAGAAAACTATCATTGTATATAAAATCGGAAAACTACACCCACCAACACATCGGTACCACGTTTCAGATTACATTTAATTTCATTGGTTAAGCACTAGGTCACAATGGATAGTTGGCAAGGGTTAAAGACGCTTACTCTAATTTGTCATTAATATAAAATTACATCATTATCTGATAATTTACAAACCCAACAAGTTTTACATTCGATACATTGCCAAGGGTAAGGTAAAATCTGAGCTTTCATGGAAGTATTGAATTTCAAGTGTGAAGGTGAACATGAAGTGTGAGCTAAATTAAATAATTAATTATTTTTATTAGTCGTTACGTTTTGGGGCATACATGACCGGATAGAGCCAGGGACTAATATGGATAGAACAACCAAGAATCAGAAATAATATTTTCATTATTTATTTGCTAGCACAAATAATGTCGTGTAGTTGTTTAATATCGGTTTCACATCCAATGATTCATAAATGAATCATTCAAAATTTTCAAAATGATCGAATGATTTATATAGGGCATCTACCAAAAAAATTAAATAAAAATACTCAAATGCATCATTTTTAATAAAAATCAAAATTTACACTACCTTTAGGGAAAATCCAGTAATCTAATATCCTTTTAAATTCTAGGGCTGTTTTCATAATAAAAAAAGGTAATTTGTGGCTTTGGCTATGAAGATATAATTTTTTTAATTTAAATTTATGATAATGTTTATGATTTGGAAATCCGTATCAACGTATATATTTTTTTAAATTCTCCAACTTGTTTGATTTTTAAAAAAAAGACAATTTGGGTTTTTGATCCATAAGATGTGAGTTTGGGAGGTTGAAATTAAGTTTGCGAACACCCCCGGAAAAAAACGGTAATTGAAATGTAAACTTTATAAAAATTTAAGACGGGTAGTTATTTAAATAAAGCTGAACACACACACACAAACAAAAATCGCGTAGCATATTAATTAAGTTAAGATAGTCAAGGTTATACAGACTATTTAAAGTATTGACAAAATAATTTTTTTACTGCTTTTCCAATTTAAGTACTGACAATAAATTATTTATATTGACACCTAAAATACTGACAATTTAATATTTTTACTGACAAACTATTTAAAATACTAACACTTTACGGATTAAAATACTGACGCTATAAATACAAGCCATTATAATTGTAAATTTATCAGAACAGAATTGTAAATTAAAATCAAGGGTCGTGTACTAATTTTAAAACTAATCAAATTTTAAATATATTCATTATATTATAATGAAAATTCATACTTGAATAATTATATTATACATGTAAGTAATGTAACTATATTTGTTTTATTTCATGTATGATGATGAATTTCAAAAACTGTTAATGCATACTGAAGTTAGATGGCTCTCAAAAGAAAATTTTTTCAAGTGTTTTTATAATTTATACGACTCTGCTAATTTTTTATGAAAATTAATGATGAATTATATTATAAACTTGCTAATTTAAAATGCGATGTTGCTTATCTTGCTGATATTTTTGGAAAATTAAATGATGTTTCAGAGACATGACGTAATTAATTTTGTTAATTTAAATAAATTCAAAGACAAATATTTTATTTCTGAAGATGATATGATTTGCTACTGTTCGCATCTTGCATCGTTAACGAATAATATGGTCATAAGTAGAGTCGACATTTTATAGCACTAAAAATTCGATGATAATGCTTATTTTATTGACTTTATACAATTGTTATACAAAGGATTGGAATAATCGATAAATTTAAAAATACATTTGTTAGAAATTAATTGTAAAAAAGATAATATACAGCCAAACATGACGATCAACACAAGACCTCAGACAACACAAGCAATATATTTAACTTTGCCTAAGGCGAAAAAATTTTTAGGCGCGTCTCTTTTAATATCAAGGCGTCTAGTTTGATTTTAAAGCGTGTCTTTTAATTTCATTTAAAGGTTGTTATACAGTAGTTTCCAAATTTGTATTTTTTCGCAAAAGCAAAAAAAATTAATTTTGTTCATTAAATAATCCTAAATCAATTAGGTCCAGTTGTTTTGGATGAAATATTGTAAATTCATTAACCAACATTAATTAAAAATTTAGGGGGTGCAACTGCACCTTGTGCACCCCCTTAAATTCGCCCTGATATGTATAAATATATATGATATAATAAAATTGTAAGGATTTTAATCATCGATAAAATAATAAGTAAACGAGATAGAATTAAATTTAAAGATGCAAAGTGAACAACCAAACATGACGATCAACACAAGACGTCTCAAAACATAACTACAGGATCTTATCATAACATTCCAGCAAATAAAGTTATATTTTAGTTTTTGTATAAAATTTTTAAAATGGCAAGCTCTTCCACTAAAAATTTTTAAAAAATTTTCTTCTTTTTACTATTATCATAAAACTATCATACGCAACTTTATCAGTATTAGTAACGATAGAGCAACTGTAGAGTAACTATCGTTAAACTCACTTCACTTTAGAATGAATATATTATGTTAATTCATTTTCTATATGAAATATAAAGTTTGATATATTAGTTTCTAGTAGTACACTATTGAAGTTACTGC